>JAPMOB010096067.1:0-16662 GCA_029875015.1 Lepomis gibbosus
GTGTGTGTGTGTGTGTGTGTGTGTGTGTGACCTTGGCTTGGCCTGGTGGTAAAGTGGGGCGTCAAGAGAGTCAGTGTGAGAGCAGCCAAGCGTTCTCCCTCAGATTAGCAGGTTTTATTACTGCCACCAACCACCGGCCTGACAAATCCTCTTATTTCATTTTACCTTCCTTTACCTCCGCCTTGCTCTTTCTATTTTCCTCACTCTTTTATTTCCCTAAAACCTCCCACCCCCTCTTTTCTGCCGACTCTGCGGTAGCTTTGCATGCTTCACCTTGCACCCCGCCTGGCTCGCTCTCAGTTTTCCCTCACAGTGTAACAACCCTATTTTCTATTTCCTCTGTTTTTCTCCTCATTGTCTTTCCATCTTTCATAACGCTCTGCCCAAACATATACAGCTCGTTTTTCTACCTTCCTCCACTCCACCTCTTGCTCTACTCCTCTCTGTATCTCTCCCCCCTCTCGCTCCCTCTCTATAGTGTGATGAATCTGTAGACAGGGGCTAATAATTGTACTTCAGCCCAAGTGCTCATTTTTCTTTGTGTTTGAAAGCTGTGACAGGCAGGAGCTCCTTTTTCTCTTCCCCCCCGTCCCTCCTCTCTCTCCCTCTCGCTCTTTTCTTTCTATCCTCACACAATGGGTGAGTAAAATAACTCAGGGTTTACAAGGTCATGCTGTCTAGCGGTGAGGACACACTGGGGATTTGGGGCTGGAAGGATTCCCTCAAAGGTGTCGTGTTGAGGCTTCAATAAAAACAGAGAAAGTTATAGATTGCAAAAACGGATCTAGAGGGGAAAATAAGTGAATGTGATAGTGAACAGGCTCACTGAATCACAGCTATCTGGGTCCAAATGTTATCAATGCTGCTTCTAAGATTCTTTATAAAAGAGCACACTGAAGAGGAGAGAAACTTCTACTTTCTAGCATGCGCCAACAACTCCAACGTCTTCATATTACACAACTTTCATCATTTGTAAAGAGAAAAGTACTTAAAATGCTATACTTCCTGTCATATAAAACTTTACCATCTTATTTGCAGTGTGTTTTTCAGCAGTGTGTTGTTGTAATAGTGTGCCAAACAGTATCTAGTATGTCTATTTTAGTGCTAGTGGTTCTTTGCATCTCAGAGAGAAATGCATCTGGCAAGGCATGATGGGGTAGCCCCACTGTAATGTTTACCTCTAAAGCCTCTCTCTCTCACTCAAACACACACACAATTACATTTTTAAAAATCTGCAAAACAAGACTCATACAATAAAGAGATTTTATTTTGACGAGCTGACTTTTCATTTTTATTAAAATGTACTAATTAAGTACAAAGGAGTCTAGGGGAATGATCAGCTTTCTTTTGCCCGTGCAAGCAAAGCACATGTGCAGATATTGAAAGGAAATAATATTTTCATCGACTCTACAGTGGTACTTTATGAAAATTGATCAACAGTTTTAATCACAATATCATCCTCAAAAGAGAGAGATGGAAAGAGAGGGAGGGGGAAGGGAGGAGAACAGAGAGCAAGACTTTATTGCCTGCTGTAGTTAGATGGTAAATTTCCTCCTGGCAGATATTTATTGAGTTAGTTGAGTCTTGAGAGAGCTTTAACATTGATTGTGATCATTAAATATATCCGCTCGAAATGGCAACATGGCATTCCCTCAGTCAGTGGAGCCAATAGGAGCAGAACAAAGGCATAATCAAATCAATCCTCTCATAATTATTCTTTGAGAGGTGAAATTAATCACAAGAAGAAATAAAAACAATAATGGAAAATGAAATGGTCAGTCGTAAACAATTACTGCCCAAATTGAAATAAACTCAGTAAGGAGGAAGAGGAAGGAAAAAATCCACTGTAAATCCAACTGATTAAAATAACATTCTAATGTATATTGGTGATTTGGTTTACACAGGCTTTTGGTTATTATTCTGTCTTGTACTGTTATTATAAGAGAGAGCTAAAGAGACAGAGAAATGAAGAGAGACAGAAAGAGAAAGTGTGTGTGTGACTGTGGGGGTCAAAGGATCAAGGTCCTACTCTCATGAGAGCCGCGCTTCTCTCTCCTCCCTGCTTGCTGAGAGGAAGTGTAGCTTATTGATTAGCTATCAGATGATTCCGATAGGGCCTGATCGATAAGACTTTGTATGAAAGCCAGGCAGGACCCTCCCTCTTCACTCTGGCACACACCCATGGATCGGCCACTGCAGTGCATAGTCGCACAGACGCCTCGTTGTTTGTTGTTCTCCCGAAGATTCTCCTCTATGTCTTGAATCGAAGGCTTCCTTTCTATAGCTCCACTTTCATAGAGTTGTCATTGATAAGCAAACCCTGCAAGCTTAGCTGAGTATGATGATGATGATGATGTCTCATGCTCACAAATTTAAGCGGGTGTAAGTGCACTGGTTGAAATGATGCCCTGACCTGTGGGGAATGGGCACGTAAAACTTTGAACAGCCGTACGTTGAAGAAAGATTTATTGGTAAATCTGACGTGTTTCCAGCACAAAGCCTCAATTATTAGCATCAGTTTCCTGATATAGTCACGAACATTATTCTTGTGGTTATTTTATTCCCAGATTGAGGTTTCCTCTTTTAGCAGGGTGGTGGAGGAGGGTAGGCAAACACTCCAGAAGTGGGGAATTACTCTCTTTACGATCATCACAGAAGCAGGTTGTGAGACTCTGCAATAAAATAACCATCTTAAGGAGTTCTTTCGTCTAGAATTCTATTGAATGAGATGAGATTTCAACAGCAGTGGAGTGTGACACACTACGCAGGTGTCGGCTCCAACTTGAGAGACCAGATGCGGCGGGAATTGTCTTTTAGTTAATACAGGAAGTCCACAATTGGAAACGATAAACACAGCAGGGCAGACTTTCTAAATAACTGGCTAGGGTCTAACTACAGAAAGAGGGAAACTAAACAGAGACTGAGAAATACGTCAGCCAGGCAGACACCAGGGAAGACAACAGTGTTGTCTCTCACAGAGGCTCGTGTCATGGCTCAGCAGCCTGCAGACTGAACACACATGGTGAAAACATGCTCTATAATTGATTAACAAGCAGGCAAATTCTCATGTGTGCCAAATTTTTACATGGATTGTTCACCAGGGATACAAGTACAGTGTTATGAATGAGCCAGAGCCAGGTCAGCACCACAGACAGCAGCAAGGGGAATCCTTTATCATTAATATTTTTAACATTGTAGCGGGGGTGCAGCTAACACCGTGTAGCTGTGTACTCCTATTTTCTATATAGTGAAATCACTTTGTATGCAATATAATGAATGCAATTTTTCTTCAGGGGTCACAGCACCACACAGCACTTACAGACGTTCTTAAAATTCTTAATGTTTCTTATTTGATTCCTCACTGGGTACATATGAGACACACCGACTGCTCTTGCAGAGTGTGTTTATGTGTATGTTTGTGCTGTATCTCTGTTCTATATGTGAAAGGACAGTGATAAGGCACCTGTAGTCTAGCTGCAGTACAGATTATAACAGGACAGGACACCGGTATCAGCTTCTGCGCAGGCCGCTGTTAAAGACACGCATGTTTGTGTGCATGTGTGTGTGTGTTTTGTCAGAGTATGTCTGCATAAGAGAGACAGAAAAAAAAGACAAAATGGAGAGAAAGAGGACAGTATATGGAGGAAAATACATGGAAGAAGGGAAGAGTGGTGTAACTCAGAGACAGTGTGTATGCTTGAGCAATTCTGTTGCTTTTCGATTGAAGCAGTGGATATATCACGCAGCTGCAGGTCATCTATGGGATCAGATGGTTTATCTGTCTGATATTAATATGTCTGAAGCATTTAACAAAGCAGAGAGAAAAATGCTTCTGCTTCTTAGTACACAATGAATACATTTCTCTTCTCAGCATAGTCCTACTTAGTCAGAATTCAGTGTTGCTCACCTGTCAGCTCCCTACACAAATATCTCCCCCTAATGGCCTTCAAATGAATGGACGTCCACTTTCTGTGTCTAAAAGGATTTCACACGTTACTGTAAAACAGATTTTTACAAAATGTTCTCTCTCATTTGTTTATTTTACAGATATCATGTCACTGGAATGCTGATGTTTCAAGAGCAACCTACGGCACCCCAGACTGCCATAAAGCACAATGTCTCAAAAGCGTCCCAACAGCGGCTTCAGGGCAACCAATCCAGAGTAACCCCAAAGCCAGCGTTAAATATTAAAACGACAATAATAAAATAATAACAGGAGAGTTAAATCACTCACATTCTTCTGCTTCAGCAACTTGGGAAGAAACACAGATATTAAAGATCCTGGACTGGAAATAAGATTCTCCACCATCTGTATTTGCTATTCAAATGGACATGGATCATCCCAGAAATACCTCCAAATTGTAATTTAGACTTACCAGAGTTTAGATTATTAATACGTAGGTTGAGTCAAATAGCGAACAGAAAAAAATATGATCTCCACACCCCTTTAGCACATGCCCAGAAATCAGGATATTGTAAATACTGTACAGAAAATAAATAGGGACATTGATAAGAAATAAAATGATTGCAGAATAATGTATATAACCATTATAACCATATCTCTAGTGTGTTTATATATCCATGAGTGTCACATGCCCATTACTCCTTATTTCTTCTATGCCCAAAAAGATTTAGCACAAAGATTAATCAACACTCTCTGTATCTCAATAGGAAACATCAACATCTACGTAGAACTAGACAAAAGGATGCTGAATATACAGACATTAATTGGGAAGACGCAATATTTGCCATATAGTGACACTTCTGCTGGAAAAAGATGCATATGCCATAGAGTGTATGCTTATTAGGTAACCCTTTGTTGTTGACAAGACAGGTCATATGCTTTTTTGCTCTTCTAAATAGACAGTCGTGAAAAGGACAAGATATGAGAGAGTTGTAAAAAAGCTACAGAGGCAAACAGAGAAAGAACAAACTTTGAATTAAATGATTCCTGAATTTTTCCCAAATCTTCCCACCCCTCACTGCCCATTGTAAACTACCACAGCAGAGCTGAACACAACTCAAGCTTTCATTTATTCAATAGAGTGTAATGAAATACCCACCCTGTACTATATATGTAGTATGTTTTAGCCCCCGTAGTGACGTGACATATCCAGATGGACTTCCGTGGTTTGGCAGCTCTCTTGTATTGTACAGTCAGAGTACAGTTACCTTTTATTCAGTTCATACCTAAATGGACATCTCCGTGACCCTTCCTCTTTTGATTCCTGTTTGGCTAGTCACCCTCCTCCTCTGTCCATCAGAGGGCCTGTATTCCTGCAGAGATCTCTGCAACCAAGCGCTCGCTCAGCTCCCACAGGCTGGCGGCACTGCTCTGGTCCTGGGCCTGGATGGACGGATGGCAGCGGAAGCAGTTGTTGAAGTACATGCCGCCTAATCCCTCCAGCTCCGGAGCTACGGCACAGTACACCGTGGTGGCCGCCCCTTGTTGCTGTGGACAGACGAACACACAGAAAGAGATACAAGTTCAGGGGGGCGAATCATGAGACTGAGACAACAAGATGGCGTCAGCCTGAAGGAGGAGACAAAATATAGAGAACTCCTTTACTGACACACAGACAGTAGGACGTGTCCTGTCCAGAAAAAAAGAGAGGACCAACAGCGGACACCGACCACATCTCTATGTCCTCTTTACAGTCATGCACACACACACACACACACACACACACACACACACACATACACACACACACACACACAAACAAAAAGGGACAGCAGGACAGAGTGTCAACAGGAAAAAAATAAAAAGACTCCACACGCTGTCTCTCCCCGCTTCCTGCAGCCCATGATGACTGGGTCATATTACCATGGGAACAGCATAACCCCTTACTGTACATATATTTATATACATATATTTATTTATTTATTTCTCTAACCGGTGTGTACAGGACCTCTGGCTATATGGGACCATGTGAATGCTGCAGATGTTTAGACTCACAGTGGAGAAGGTGAGAACATGGACAAGAAAATTACACCAGCTTCTGTCTGGAAGGGAATCACCAGGGAAACCACAACTTTTATGTATATTGAAAAAGAGCAAGTTTTAAATGCCATGGTCATGAATATGTATATTTTCACATATTGTGTATATGCAGCCAGGCTTTCAAAGTTGAAAATACGTATTGAAAATGATGCAAGTAAAATTCTGTACCTAAGTGTTTAAATCATAAGTTGGTTGGACATAGATATTTTCACATTCAATACACAGACACACAGAGACTTACACAACACAAGGCTTTCCCTCCAGCTCATTTTCAGTAAGTCCTCTCTCATCTTTTAGGCAAGTTTAAATCACTCAAGTCTCAACCCAGAAATTGACTCTGTTTCATGTCGTCTGAAGCTGAGGCGCAATGTAAAAGTAACATTGCAGTATTGGGACGCAACCTGCTAAGTTCTCTAATACACTCTGTCCCATCAGTCAGTAATTAGTAGGGATATTCTTGAAGGAGGGAGCCTTCTGTGACATTTGAAAATGAAAGTGGAAACTGCAGCAGAATAAACACGTCAGAGAGAATTACACACATAACCCAACTCCTCAAAGAGGGATCTTTCATGTTGCAGCTCCGGCTAAAAGCTGCTGTGACAGCTTCCCTACAAACTCCAGGGCTGGAGACGACTTCTATACGGACACATGAAATGGCTCGCTTCTTTATCTCCCAATGAGAGGTGGGGGTGGTGGTGGGGGGTGGCAGTGATGTGAAGACTGAGGACTAATGTTTAGCACAGCATAGACTACTGGCACACAGCGAGACAACCTCATATACGCAGTAGTCAAACATGGGCAAGATTCACAAACATACACACATGTATAATGGAGTCACATTACATGCCAACCGTCTGAACAGCTTCCTAAAGCAGCTGTGAGACCAACACACATGAAGTGGAAAGATCCACTGTGGTCTAAAGAACTTACACTCACATGCAAGTTCAAAAATATGCACATAAATGCAAATGCAATGATCGAAATAGACATACCAACCAGATTCCAAGACATATTTTTCTCATCACCCCCAGCACACACTTACCCACAACCCCCTCTAAGCTCTAAGTAAACTTCCGCCAGGAGGAGGCCTGGTTGGTAACGTCGCGGCAGCAGATTGAGTGTGTTTGAAGCGCAGTGTGATGAGAGAGCTGGTAAACAGCAGATGAAAAGGCAGCATCTCTCTGTGTGCCGCTGTCTGTCTCACCTGCCAGTGGGGTGATAACTTCATCCACATCACTGGTCGCCATATCAAAGACAGACAAATGCCAAGCAGTGTCTCCGAGTTGCAGGTTCACACGCGCTCAGTTTAACTCATCTCCCTCGCTTAGGGCATCTGATTTAGCTCGTCTGAAAGCTAAATGCCTTTTTTACTCCACTGAAGATTTCAGTGCTGCAGGCTCTGACTTGCTGACACCCCCTAGAACTTGGCTGACTTTCAAAGCAGTTTGTTTGTGTCTAGTTACCAAACACTCGTCCTGCTGTAAGTTGAAATATTGATAAAAAAAAACATTCATGTTCATAATCCAGATTTACGTGACTGACTTCATAATGAAGATTTTTTTCTTTCAAAAGTGCTTCCGTTTTTAAAAGTTTTTTTCCTAGAAGAGCAAGAGTCTGTAGTACTGCTTCTCTACAACCTGCAACAATCCAGTTAGCAGTGAATGGATCAGTACATGACTGTTCGTGCTGTGCGTCCAGCAGTGTGCTATCTTATTGGTGTTTAACTCATCCCCCTCACCACTTGACCTTGTGACCTCTGCAGAAGATAAGGCTGATGAGATTAGGCATTAACATGCTCAACCACCCACCACAGCCATCTATCATTATGTGTGTGTTCGTAGATAGAAGGCACAGGGTGTGTGAGGTAGTAAGAAAAGAGGGGGGGTGTGCAACCACCTTGATACACTTACATTACACAACTGCACATGAACACATACAGTATTCATACGTGCATGCCTGAACACAAGCATGCGCCTGCACATGAGCACGAACAGAAATGCAAATAAACACTTGGAACAATCAACATGAAAGGCAATATCACTGAACCAGTGTGATTCATACACATCTCTGGTATAACAGCCATTTCTAACCCATGTGAAACTATAGATTATGCCTGTAAATTTAGCTGTCTACAAACTGATGGATTTTGCTGTATGTCTTTCTATCTTCTAAAACTAAATGTGAATCATTACCTTGTGTACAGTAGTGAAACACAGCTGTTCTCTACAAGCCTGAGCTGTAGACTGTGTCTCGGATTTGCCCAACAGCTTGACTTGACATGAGACTTGAAAACAAGACCTTGAACATCTCTGACTGGAAAAATTCACAATAATGATATAATAATGATGTGCCAACATTTGCTGTGCAAAGAATTTGTAGCTGTAGTAAATTAAGTGGATTTACTTAATCATTGTGATTACATTTAGGATTTTCTGGTCACCCTGCCCATTGCTGTGCAATTGGCCTATTCAGAAAGCCAACCACATGGATCCACCTCATATATTTTATTCTGGGCCCTCCAAGTCATCTCTGTAAGAGAAAAGTGTACAAATTTAGCATTTCAGTTACAAATGTATAGCGATTTCTTTTTATTCTCTAAAAGATCAAATACATCACAGTGAGGAGACTTGGTCTCAGCTATGTAGAAATATTAGTGCCATGTCATCAATGAGCACTGTCAGCATTCAGAGACCTGAAAGACCAATCAGGACTTCAGACTTGACCAGGAGTTTTTTTTAATTACCCGAGACTTCGCTTGACATTCCCCACAAAGAAAAACGGCTCTGCTACTACCACACTGATTTTGGGAGGGGAGAAGTTTGGACAGATTAGGTGCACCAGTGTTTTAAAAATAAAACTCTAAAGATCCAAGCACCACAGCAATATGACAAACCAAAGGAGCAGGACAGTCCCAAGTGAGAACAGATTTGACTTACTTCTGTGTGATTCTGCTTTTGTGGGTAATAAAAACACACCCAAATGCTGAATATGAAAATACTCGCAAAACACCCCGCAATAAGCTGACTGTAGATAAGCATCAGTGAGCCTGCACTTAGCCTGGGATCCACTACTACGGCTCTGGAACTGCTCTGGGATCAGATCCAAGTCTTCCAATCGCAGTATCGACTCAATACCCAAGGACCTCATGGACTTGCAATAGAAATGTCATTGTATAGTGTTACGCAATAATCAGTTGTTGAAAACGATTTATTGAGCGTATTCAAAAGCAAAAAGGGTATGTGGGGGAGATGTGATGTTGTTGAATTAACAGTAGTGTTACTTTGCCGTGTTCCATTCTGTGTCTTCATCATCCAAGTTGTACTCAGCCGTATGAGCTTTCTCCGACCCTATGCATGTGACCCTTCACTTCCACATCTGTACTTATGACACTGACCTCTCCCTCTGACCCGGATGTAAATAAACCCAGTACTGTAGAGCAGTCTGTTTTTGGCCCATCCCTGTACATACAACCCTGTAAATACAAACAGCTATGCATGCTGAAAACCTAGCAATTCTTTCAGGTACTTTTATAATCCCCAAATTCTCATATGGCATGTGCGGAAAAAAATAATTTTAAAAAAGTAGAAAAAAAGAAAAGATTAAAAATAAATACATTTTAAAATACATGAGTTGCTAATATTGTCAGGCAATATCCTCTCTTGGACAGTGTGTGTAGAGTCTTCCTGTTTTCTTACTCCTGTGGGTGGTTCTCTTCCTTTGCCTGTCCTTCTGTGTTTCTGCTCACCATCTGTGTCAGTTGTTGTCAGTTGGCATTTGTACAGTAGCGAGGGTTGAGGCAGAGCAGAAAAGAGAGGGGGAGCATTCACCAGCTGACCTCTGTGATGGCACTCCAATTCAGCAGCAGAGCTAAATGTTGGCAACGCTATTTATGCCTGGGACACAAATTGAGAAGTTCAGTCCCCGGCATGAACCACAGACCATTACAGCACAAGTCCATGCTTGTCATGCGAAGGCCCTCTGGGTATGCAGCGGGTCAAGAAAACAGTTTCATTCAGAACCAAAAATTGGATTTTTAAAAGAATTTTTGTTAGCCTGCTGTTTGCTTGGAGAGCTGACAGGCTGTGATTTCAAGTACCCACTGTGTAGAGCAGTTCTATGAGGCTAACAAGTGTGATCATTTATTGCAAATAATCTTTTATCCTGTTTTAGACACAATCACATTTTAGGAAAAATAGATGTAAACTACAGATTTTTTTCTCATCTATAAAATACCTCAATTCTAAAGGTACTTGATGAACAAAAAGTTTTACAATCCAATGTAATAAGGCTGCAGCATGCATTTGGAAAGTAATTCATGGCTTGTTGGCCCAGTAAAGGGATCAGAAGGATTGCGGTTTTTGCCTCAGCCCTCTGCCCAGCCTCGTGGACTAGCTATCCTGAAAGTGGGATTCCAAGGGGATTGTGATTCTGTTTCAGGAATGTTTTTTTCAGCCTGTGGTGTTTCAAATAGATGGAGGTGTCTGATTTTTAATCTGTGCTAAAGATATTTTACATTTAATAAATAACCATTGAAATCAAAACCTCCTCTGTGTATGTGCAGTTTGTGTATGAATGTGTGTGTGTGTGCGCAGAGCTATCTTTGCCCTCAGCCGTGGTAACCTCTGCGAGCCGACAGCTCAGCTGAGCATGTCTGGTCCAGCTGTAGGGGAAATCCCGGGTAACGCGGACCCCTCAGATAAACAAGCTGTCCCTCCATTCAGCTTGACCACCGAACCAAGAGGAGAGGAGATTTGCACCTCAAACACCTCAGCGCACACTTCAGAAAGCACCCTGACTCTCACCCCTGTTTCTCTGTGGTGACCTCTGTCACCCTGACTGAGGTACTGCGAAGGTAACATTATACATAAGCAAGTAAAGGTGCATTCTGTCAGTTCAAGAATGATAATATATATAAACCTTTATTTAAACAGGAAAAGTCCCATTGAGACTTTTTCCTCCTTTAAAAAGGACTACTAAATCCTGTATAATCTAATCCATATGCACAAACTATTCATTTATATACACCTAACAGCACTGAATATAGACTAAAGCCTTTATTTGAATTGGAGCATGTCCACAATCTGACTGAGAACTTGTTTAGATCCCCAGAGAATGACCAGCTCTCCTCATGGGTCTCCAGTGATTAGTCCACCCCTGGTCATCCGTACACTAAACTCTATTTCATACCCTCCATTAGCCCAAAGGCTAATACTCACCTACAGGCACTGTTCTCCCCTGAGGGGCATTAATGGCAGGATGGAAGGACCAGCCTCCTCCCTACCTCCTTCTCTTTCCATTCCTTCATCACACCCGCTCAATCCCTCTCAGTCCCTCAGCCTTGCCCCCCGCTCCTTCCTCTGCCCCCTTCTTTTCCATCAACCCTCTGCAGATCCCTATTCCCCTGCAGCCCCATCCCCCTCCGGCCTCATAACTTACAGAACTGGGCATACAATGCTACTGTAGCAGCGGTCTCATGGGTAAACGGCTATAGTAGGACCTCTTGGAGCTAAATGGATCACTTTCCCTGGGGTCTCAGATCACAGATGAGCCCTGCTAACATCCTTTCTTCTATATAAGTGACCAGAGTGATGTAGTAGAAGATGAGAAGGCAGAGAGAGAAAGGAGCAGAGGAATAAACTATGTAGGAGTGACAGGAACACAACACAAAGCACAACAGCCCCCCACCCTCTGCACTATTTCTCTCTTTCTCTCTCTGTGGCCCTCCCTTTACCCCTTTTGCGCCAGATAAGATCAAGCAAGTGTCACTCATCAACAGCCTCCTGTCACACTGTTATTGTTCATCTGTTATGTGTGTGTGTGTGTGTGTGTGTGTGTGTGTGTAAATGTGCAGTCCAATGCGACATCCCTGCATACATTTAATGCCCGCATGTTCCAGGGAACAATAGAAGAGGAAGTGAGGAACGAGGTGGAGGGAATGCAAAGGACAAGAGGGGGAGGAGGAGGGGAGGTATAAAGATGAGAGGAGGGACAAGGAGAGTGGAGAAGGAAACAATGGAGAGGAGGAGATGAGGGAGCTAGGACACAAGCCATCCAAGGGGAAAACGATGAGGAGTCAGAAGGACTTGCGCAACGACTGTGAAACTATCTCATTTTTATCTTGCGAGAGGACTTCCGAAGTGATCCGCACAACCTAATTATTTTCCCCTAATAAAAGCAACATATGCTAAGACAATAAAAGGCCTTATTGGACACCTATTCATTAAAGAGGAGCAGTAAAAGGAGCAGGACTCTGGCACAGGGATTAGCTTTTAAAAGGGATTTTCTGTGGCTGAAATGGCCTTAGTCTTCCTTTAGCACGCCCATATGGGTGCATAGCCCTCCATAAAATATCTGAATTATACATGAAGAGGCCTGGCTGCTTTATTGGCTGTGATCTCCCTTTTCACTCTCATCTGAGTGCGTCAGTGCACGACACCTCAAAGTTTAGACTGAATCACTTTTGGATCTCACGTACTGTGCATGAACACCACAAGGCATACAGGTTTGAGTGAAGAAAACCTCAGAACATATTAGTCATGACAACCTAAGATAACCCAAAATTCACAAAGTTGGTTAAGTTAGTAACACCTGGTTGAAATAATGCGTGCTGGTGACTCACGTCCAACAGTTTGACGCAGTGAAGTCATTATTCCATATGGTCAATGTACTGTAAGTGTCAGTATGTTTCTATTATGAGCAGAGCAATGCTGTCTGTGTGTCGGTATGAGAGCGTGTGATGAGCTGGTGTAATAGGGCCACACACAGGTGTGTGTGCTCACCTCCTCACTGATGCACCATCTAATTGGTCTCCTGCGGCAACTTGACATATTCACACACTCACAATCTCCCCCCTACACACACACACGCATTGTCAGGTGTGCACATACCAAAAAACACACACGCATACAATGTAGTGTATCTACGTGTATACAGAATGGGCAAATAGACACACATGTGCAAAGACTACCATGCATGCGCCTACATGCAAGGCAGCCCGCGGAGTGTGTTTCCAAATGAACTCATTATCACAGTGCTGACTCCAAGTGAAGAATGACACCCTAACAGACTGCTCATACTGTACGCACACCTACTTTAAGATACTGTAAAAGAAAGGAAAACCAATGACCAGAAAGGCATACTGTAAAACACAAGCTATGAAACAAAAAATGTACCCAAGAGCCAAACATCTGTAAGCTGCCTCCAAAATTATAAGTGGTATTTCTCCTCCAAAGAAAAAGGCAGAAGACCCCTAACATAGCCCTTTTTTATATAATTTTAAATACCAGCAATGACAGCAGCCGTCACTCCAACTGCAGACATGCACCCAGCTGTAACGACCACTGAGAACACAATCCCAAAATTGAACATTACAACTGGGAAGGGAGCCCCATTGTTTAAAAGAGTAGAGAGATATTTTAAAGCTATCACACAAAACAGAAGAGGAAATGTAGTTTTAGGTAAATGACTGACATGGTTGGGAAAAAAAACTGTGAATGATAAGTAGTCTTAGTCCCACTGAGCTTCAGTTGCGAATGAAAATGCTTTGTCTGTCTAAGATCTTTCCTCCACGGCAGAATCATGTACTTCTTATTTACAATATTCTGTTTGTTTGCTTTCAAGTTCATCTTAATACCACGTTAATGGCTGTAGTAGGGGGGGACAAGTCTGTTCACATTGTCAATCGTGCACATTTACCCCCCCCTCATGGTGGAGGTCGAGAGAGGGATGTTCTGTTTTAAATAAGAAGGCAGCACTGGCCCATTAAACTCTGATAGTAATGATATTAATTTGGCAGGAACGTGTCATTTTCACAAGAGAGCAACTAGCTGAACTGTCATTAGGCGCGTGCACACACACACACGCGTGCGCACGCACGCACGCACACACGCACGCACGTACACCTATCTCTCTTCCTTCCACACACACGCACATACACACAAACCAGGAACATGTCACAGGAGAGCAGCTAGCGGTAACATTATGAGAGAGTCAGAGAGATCTGCTAATGGGATAGATTAGTGTGCCCTTGGTCACAATGGCTACAATGGAGTGACTGGAGCTGTGACTTATATCCATGTCCCACCTCTTCACCCCCTTTTACACTCCTCTACTGCACTTTCTCCTGCTCCTCTTTTTCTGACCCCTTCTTCCCCTCTCCCTTCTGATCCTCCACAGCTTCGTACTTTATTCCGTCTCTTGCGTTATCCTCTATGGGGCAGACTTCTCTTCGCTGGGCTTATGATTGGATGCTGGAAACTTCATCAGAGAAGAAGCCGAGCTAAGATCAGGGAAAGGATGACAGAACTGTTTGTTCCGCAGCCAGAATAACACACTTTTGTCCTTATGGATCTTTGTTAATGAAGCCTAATGAGCACAGAGGACCTTACAAATCAATACATGAATAAAAGTGATGGCAATCACAAAGTGTTAGTTGTAAGCTGAATGAAAAGCTGTCACAATCAACAGGATTGTACTAAAATGTTCTCATTTACTCTTTTTATTTAACATTATAAGTTTTTATCCAAACACTTTTCATTTTTGTTCACATCTAGAAGTCTGGGTTTGGTCAAGTTTCTATGTCACCAGCTTAATATTGAGGAAATAGCGAGATTGTTTATTTAAAAGAAAGATCATCAAGTTTAGAGAAACAGGGTGCTAAGCAAATATAGCATAAACAAAAGCAGGAGTATAGTAGCCGAAAACCCAAAGGACTGCTGAGCAAACCTCTGAGACATGAGTGTTACCTGTTATCATGATCGTGTTATATATACCAATGAATGGTCAAGGTAGGTCACTTTACCTGTAAATTCCTGTACCTAATACCTGTAAATTAGTCACTGCTCTGTCTGAGAGAATTTCCTCAGTGAGGGAAATTTAGTGTCATGTGGTCTAAAGGACCTTTAGACCACTCGAGTGAAAATATATGTACATACTAAGATTTTTTTTTTCAGTGTGTGTACTGATTAAACGCGTAAAACTTTAGAGACACATAAACAAACATGTAGTATTTTATCTGTCAGTTTGCAGTTTGTATTGGATGTGCTTTTGAGCAGTCCCTCTGCTGCACTTAACAGGCCATGACACTAATGAGATCTGCCCAATGCCTGTCTCTATAACACTGCTAAATATACACACTGTCTGTACACACAAACACACAGGTCGCACATGCATTCCTACATAAATTCAAACACACACTGACCCTCAAAGTGGTAAAACACTATAGAGGGATGCGCCACCACATTGTGCAGTGTAAGAAGAAACTGAATGGATTTAACTATTTTTATTGGTATGCTGATCCATGTGTATGTGTGTGTGTTTTTTTGAGTCAGTGTGAGAGTGTGTGTCCAATAAACTCCTGTGTGTGTGAGTGCATGTATAGGTGTGTTTCTGTGTGTGTCCACGCTGACCCCATCTCGGCACTCCTGACCGGTTGAATGCGGGCTGCATAAATTAGTGCTGATGCTCTGCGATGTAATTATGCTGCTGTCAGGACGGCCCCTCTACTCAAATTCATTTTAATAAAGTTGGTCTCCAAGGTTACCGACCGGGGGTCACCTTCGGTGTCAGCCCCTATGGATCGCGCCCACGGAACATTCTGAAAGTCTGCGGTCGGAGTACGGTAACACCTTAACACGACAGCCTGAATCCCCCACATCACAACACAAACACACACACACCTCCCACTGACTTACTCAGGCTGGAGAGAGGCAGGTAGCAGAAAAAAAGCGGGCGAAACAAGAGTGGTAGAAATGAAGAGGTGGTGAAGAGGAGGGTCAAAACGGATAAAACGGGAAGGTAAAATAGAAAATATGGGGAAAGGATGGGGAAGAGGTGTGGGACGGTAAAAAGAGAGAGGTGAGAGCACGAAGGAAGGAATAAAAATGAGACAAAGAGAGTAAAAAGAGAGGAGTGGGACAAGGGTAGAGGGACAAGGAGAGGGCGAGGGAGTGTCTCTCCTGGGCAGATGGCGGGGTGTATTCTCATTTGTCCTGCTACAGTGTGTGTGTGTGCTAACAGTAACCTCTGGGGCAGAGCTGCAGCACAGAACACGCTCTCAATTAGCCAATAACACAGACCTGCGCACACAGCTGGGAAACACACTGCTCTGTCTCTACACAACAAATAGTTAAACATACAGGGCCACACCACCAGCCTTATGAAGTCCCATATAAATTAACTTTGCAGAAGTATTTTCAAATACCATCAAATTACTAGATGTTTGGGTGTGGTGTGTTTGTGCCTGATGACTGTAGAGGTTATGGACTTTCAGGCCAGTCATGCTCTAAGTGATTTAGAAGATGTGGGTTTAGTGTGAGAAAAAATGTGTGTAAAGTGACTTTGCTGGATGTTCTTTATTAAGTTATTAAGTTTATTAAGTTAAGTTAAAATGGACAAATATCCCACATCTTAAACCATATTGATCAATTTTGGCAAGTTGGATAATGGTTTTATTATTTTCTCTTCGTATTTTAGGTTTTTGTTTTCTTCTACTACTTTTCAATATTTGTTTCTTAAATGTCATTTGTACATATATATAATTAATTATTAAAATTGACACATTAACCCATAATTTCTGATATAATATAGATAGATAGATAGATAGATAGATAGATAGATAGATAGATAGATAGATAGATAGATAGATAGATAGATAGATA
>JAPMOB010096098.1:0-11405 GCA_029875015.1 Lepomis gibbosus
TGTGGTGACGTAAAAAATGACCGGCCTGACAGAGGAGGAGGCCTGACAGAGGAGGGGGTCTGCAGCCAGACCCCTCTCATTTTATTTACCATTTTCTGACATTTAAAATCGCTTGTATGGATTCAGTTAATCAGAAAAAGTATTAGGGAGTTTAATCAATAATGAATAAATAAATCGATAAAGCACTGTGAAAGAGTAATAAATATCTATTTTTAAAAAGCGTGTCCTGGCTGCTTGTCTTCTTACCAGTCGATGCTCTCGATCCACCTGCTCAGGTACTGTCGGATGTCCATGGGGAACGAGTCGTCGTACAGCTGGTCCACCTGCTCCAGGTACTTGCAGTCCAGCATCTGGAGCTGGCACCACTGCGCCATCTTCTGGTGAACGAGAGCAGCTTCATGAGGGTTCAGGGTAAAAACTAGAGCATTAACGAGGATCGCTCTGGTGAAGAAACACAGGTCTGGAATTTCTTTACGGCATGTTTCATATTAGCCGACATACGGTACAAATGCTGACACCAACATATCTGTGACGCCTCTTTTCCAAAACAATTTAAATCATTTATAAGACATAATAACTCCTTACTGAAATTACAATCTGTAGGACTACTGTTGCTGCAGTTTAACAAAATTATAAACATGACTGTATTTCGAAATTCTGGTGTCGTAACTTCCTGCGTTATGTTTTCCTCCTCTGATTTACTGTTGCAGTGGTGCACAGTGATTAAGGACATTTACCCGACTACTGTGCAAGTTTGAGGCACTTTACTTGAATATTTTCTCCGCAACATCTCAGAGGGAGATACTGTAATTGTTGTTTCACTTACTTTACAAATCAAGCTTTTTACACACAAACAAGAGTTTATCAGATATTATCTTTCATTATAAATTAAACTACCCTTTGATTATTTGATTTACATTGAAATTAACTGGCAACAACATTAACCGTTTAAGATATTTTTCATTTCATGGTTCCACCTTCGCAAATGTGAAGATATGCTGCTTTTCCTTTGAATTATTTAAATTTATTTTTAATAATTTTGAGCTTTGTCCTGTTGATTAGACAAAGGAAAGCATTGTGAAGCTGTAAAAATGAGCACCTATAAAAGTAAAATCCTCCTTTTACATTAATGCAAGAATAACAATGATTATAAACATTTACTTTTAATACTTTCAGTACATTTTCCTGATTATTCTTACATACTTTCACTTTAGTAACATTTTCAACCCACGAGGTCTTTAATCTGTGAGGATGGGGGTTATTTCAGATTTAGATAAAAAGATAAAAAAGTCTTTGGAAAGTCCAACATCAGAGACTTTAGAGTCGTGTGTTAAACATTCTGTTCTCTTTTAATGGGAAATCCAAAAAAGGGAAGACAAGTTATATTTAAGGAAGATGGGGAGTTGACTCATTCTTTCATTTAAAAAGATATTTACACAGATTAAAAGCAGCTGGTTTATTAAACATACTCCTTCAGCTAAATGACAAAAAAATGAAGGTTATTGTTGCATCAAAACCTTTATTTCATATTACTCAAACTTTATTGTGTTGATTATAAACTGGCAAAAGGTGAACGTGGGAAGAGAAATCCTCCTCATAGGTTTCATTTTCCCCACAAGTATCACTTTCTCTCTCCAGCATCAGTCTAAAGATATCCCACAACAGAAAGCTCACCTGGACTCACCTAGCCCTGCTAGTTTCTACAAACCAAATTCCATTCAGAAATGTCACTTTTTAAGAACTACTTCTGTAACGCTATAAACTCCAGCGTCTTGCGTCTCAGACTAAACAAATAACACTTTATTTAAATGTTTATTTTCCACTGGTGAATTCGGCCGACCTGTAATTCACCTGGTGTAAATATATGAAATGAAAATGACAACATCTGGGACAGGCTGGCAGCTAATAACTAACTTAACATTTCAGACTGTTACAAAACCAAAAACCCAAGAGGTCTTTAATCTGTGAGGATGGGGGTTAATTCAGGTTTAGATAAAAAGATAAAAAAGTTTTAGGAAAGTCCAACATCAGAGACTTTAGAGTTGCGTATTGAACAGTGTGTGCTCTTTTGATGGGAAAGCCAAAAAAGGGAAGACAAAGTATATTTAAGGAAGATGTGGAGTTGATTATTCTTTCATTTAAAAAGATATTTACACAGATTAAAAGCAGCTGCTTGATAAAAAAAGTGGTCCTTCAGCTAAACAAGAAACAAATTAAGGTTATTTATCATTGTATCAAAACCGTATTTCATTTTACTCAAACTTAACATTATTATTATTATTGTTATTATAAACTGGCAAAAGGTGAATGTGGGAGGAGAAATCCTCCTCATAGGTTTCATTTTACCTACTGGAGTCTCTCTCTCTCTTCCCAGCATCACTCTAAACAATAGAAATCATACCTGGACTCACCTACTCTTTCTAATTTTCACAAACCAAATTCCATTCAAAAATGTGACTTTTTAGGGATTTGTTCTAAAACGCCATAAACACCAGCGTCACAGACTGAACACATAACTTTATTTAACTGTTTATTTTTCACTAGTGAATACGGCCTACTTTTAGTTCACCTAGTGTCACATTAAATTAAATAACTACGTTTGGGAGAGGTTAGCAGCTAATAACTATCAGAGACCCTGCCTGGACTCGTCTAGCGTCGCTAGTTTTCGCGAACCAAATTCCGTTCAGAGATGTGGCTTTTTAAGAATTTCTTCTATAACGCCACAAACACAGGCGTCACAGACCAAACACAAAACACTTTATCTAAATATTTATTTTCCACTGGTGAATTCGGCGTGCATGTAATTCACCTGCTGTTACATATGAAATGACATAAGGTCGTTTTGTACAGGTTGGCAGCTGCAGTTCAGGTGGTGGGTGTTGATGGAGTCTGTAACCCCCATAAAAAGTTTAATATTGATATAAAGAAACTGCAGCTCGGTATAGTCATGAGGATAGCGACCACACAAGTGGAAGCGAAGGACTATAACCGACCTTTAGTGCGTTTTGTCCAACGTCGACAAAGCCAAATTCAACTAACGTTAACGTTGCTCATGTCAGTTTCTTCAGTATAACATTATCAACGTTAAATAAACAAGAAATAAACATGGGCTATATGTTTTCACTGCGCGAAAAAGTAAGTAATAACTTACCTTTTATTGTGAGTACACGTGTACAACTACAGAGACAAATGTAGTTTCCAAAATTGTGCAACGAATGTGCCAGGCAGCCTTTTTCTGCTAGTGCACTGTTTCTGACAGTACGGAAACAGTACACAGGGCGGAAAGGCAGCCAATCACGGCTCAGTATTCGTGAGATGTGCCCGCCCCTCCAGCGCACCACGTGTTTTCAGAGAAAGAGAAAGTGATCCTTAACACCTACAACTCTGAAACTAAAACCCAATTCATGATGTTTGCATGAGTGTGGATATTTTTTTATAAATATAATTTTATTTTTAAAGAAATGTACATTTGAAAACCAGTAAGACTTCTCACACTTGTGATGTTTGGTCACAAGTGGACATTTATTTATTATTTTATTATAAAATACTGGTAGTCAGTCAGGTAGGAATAATACATATTCAGCCATATGCAGCTGTGTTGTTGTGACCCTTTCCTCACATACTTCCGAGTAATTAGTATTTATAGTACATTTATGATCGCTTATACCGCCTACATAAACCACAAACCACAAGTGAAAAGTCTTTTGACAGATGCAGATATCTAAAGCAAAAAGGTGGCATTAACTCTGACTTTTTTAAAAAATGATCTGACATTTTTTTACAATATTTTAAAGGTTGTGTTCTTGCTACCTCAATATGGAAACAGTGAACTTTAGCGCCATCTTGTGGCAGAAAGTAATTACATACACACGAAGCATTTCATCACCCACAAACGTTTAGGGATGACTCTCTCCAACTCCTGTGTGAAGCAGATTTCACACAGCACTGACAACAAAACCCATCAGCTTTAAAGGACAACCCTTGTGATTAAAACTGCTTACTCTTTATAAGCACATGGCATTAAAGTACTGTTGACCATTTTCCAACGCATACAATCACTTGTTTTAGGCAATTTCCACAATATTTATGAGAAAATCAACATGCAGAAACTTGAAACATCCGTGAAATATGTTCGCGATCACAGTGAACAATGTGACACCTACAGGACGACCTTTATTAGTGATAATGTGACATTGTAGTCACATGGTAAGTAAGGACTAACCTAAGATGCATCGGAAATAATCTCAGAGCTGTCTCTTAGTGATTGCCTTCAGGGTTAGAATCTCTGATCTTCACGGACAGAGGCTCGTCGGTGGAAAGCTCCTCAGCAAACACAAAACAGCAACGTTTTCCGTTTTCGGAGTGTCCCTCAATGCACCATCTCATCGCTTCACGTTCAAACTTCAACTGACAGCAAACGCAGCAACACGGCCTGATGTTACATATACACATACAGTTCATTGTAGGTGAACATTTATTTCTATCTCTAACAATCATTCTTGTTTGTCTAGAGATAGCACTCAACAGCAACAAACTTAGCAAACTTTCTGCTTCAGTCTTAGTCATAAGAAATGCAATGTACAACAAATATCCATCAAAACTCCAACAGCTTAGTTTAAGGAATTTATCCTCCAAACTCTTATGTTAACAGTTTAAAATCAAAACATATTAAAAATATCAACCACAACATTTTATTGAAGTTAAAATCTCGCAAAGTGGAATAATTCTTCTTTCTTGCCATGCAAACATTTGTTTATCTAAAGAAAACTGTCACTGTTGTAGAGGTGTTTAAGAACAGGGTTAAACTGCAGGAAAGCAAACCAATGTGCGCCAAGTAACTTGGATGGACATTTTGTTTACTGCAGAATCACAAACATGAAGCTGTGTCACTCGTGGTCGTTGTGTTCAAACAGCAGAACAAAGACTTTTGGGTCAGAAACCCGCGTGAAGCACAGCAACAGTCAACATCTGCACTCGGCTTCAAATCAAGGCCAAACCTCCCTCTGAGAGTTCCTGCCCTCACACTGTTATTGGCTGACTGATCCAAAACTTCCATAACTTCCCTCGAAAGACTGGTTCTGATCCTCTTGAGGTTTTTGCTCTATAGAAGTAAGGTTAGGGTTCCTCCATAGGGCGGCCTGAGTTCAGAAGTCTAGTGTTGGTGTGGAGCCATACAAATCCATATATTATTACTTCCTATAATGCATCTTAGCTGTCGTACCATCTATAAACTGGTAGGACTGGTAACCACCGAACACCACAACTGAAGGCTAAAGAAAGTGTTGGTTGAAGCAACTTACAGACGCATGGTCAAGACTTTGGGGGAACTCCTTCACCGTCATTGTTAAACGCTTAAATTAGGCATAATATGTAAATAACAGAAAAGTCCACAAGGTGGAGGTTGGGCCAGTGTGGTGTCAAACAAAAAGTTAACACTGATTCTTTTTAGTTACATAATCTAACTCACGTAAGTAATGTAGTTTTATCTTTTCCTAAACCTAACCAAGTTGTTTTGGTGCCTAAACTGAACCAAATTGCAACCTTTTACTTTTATTTTGAAAGTGTAACCACACATTGTTGCACAGGTGTTATTCATAAATTGGCTGCGGAGCCCTACACATGCAGAAACGATGCAAAACGGGTACCCAGGGCATTGAGACGCAACGTCAAGGGGTCCTGACCAAGCGTCCATATGTGAAGATCCTTCAGCTCCAGTCCTTCTAATGTTCACCCGATGCTACGTCACTCTGACTATAACAGGAGAAGCAGGACAACTATTGTGTCCGTAAAAGGATATAAAGATTTCCTGTAGATGTGAAACCTTTTATTTATCACTTGTAGTAGCTTGATGTCTTGCACGAGAATTTAACGCAACACCCCCCAACAAAGCTTTTCCGACCCCAGACTATCAGCCACTTTTAGGGCAGTGAAATGCTTCTTTTCAGTCTGGTGTCAAGTTATTCTGTTTATCCTGCAATTTTCTAGACAGAAGAAGAAGTAAAATGTTAAAAATCAGCAAGGATAGATTTGCCTTCATTGACAGGTCACTTTAAACCTGTATTTGGTTGTCAAATCAGCTGCATCCATTCACTCAGATTTGCATTTTCTGGCTCCAACAACTGACTACATGAAGTCATGAGGCTCAGAGGGAACACGGCTCAGCCATTACAGGGTTAAATCATTGCTGATTGACTTTTTACAATATCCCACACAATCCAACACAAAGAACACACAACTGACAGAAAACAATCTGCAACAACGTCCTTTAAAAAAGTGTTTTTCTCACTGCGATGCTCTCGAGAGCAGATCACAGCGAGGAGTTTGCAAACAAGCTCCGGGACAGGGAAGGGCGATCTGTCAGCCCAGAGTCATAAGGTTCATGTTTTTCAAAATAAAGGCGCACATGGAAGACGCCCAGCAGAGTTTGCTCTGGTCAAGGCTGAAATCAGGACACGTTTTCATAAGACAGGAGGACAAGACGCAGCAGGAGTCAATCTATCTATCTATCCATACAAGTTACTGAGTCTTAGTCGTGTGTCATATGATAGTATTTTATGATAAGGTATGATAATTTCCTTCCTTCCCAAATTCCTGAAATTTGTATCATAAAGTAGCAGATATCTTTTAACTTCAATGGAACTAAAAAGTTTAGATTATTTAAGAATGTCTGTGATCTTTAGTTGGTCCTCTAGAGAAATGTATTGTTGTTTCTATCATCATTTTTGTTATAATTTATTACCAAAACTAACTTTGGGAGTCCTGTCCTTGAAAACATTCCTTGGGATGTTATGCTTCTTTTCAGTAACTTCTGGGTTTAGGTTCAGATATTTAACAAATTATCAAACGTTTGCCTATGCCAGCCTATGCCCCGCTGATGCCTGGGTTTCCTCAGGAGCAGCCGCAGTGGTCGACCACCATGGACGGGATCTTTCCGTAGATGATCTGCTCCTTGCGGTTGAAGTATAGCATGTTGATGGGTGACATCTTAGTGGGTGTGCAGCAGGGCCCCGCAGTCCCCCGCGGGTTGGCCTTGTTCACCAGGTGTGCGTGCGGGTACTGCTGCAGGTGCATGAACTCGCACTCCCCCGAGCAGTAGTTGGCCCGGTAGCGTTTGGGCGCGATGATCCAGTCCCAGCCGAACTCCTCGAAGTCGACGGTGAGCGGGTAGCGGCAGCAGCGGGTCTCTGCAGACTCCTCGTCGCAGTTAAGGCCTGAGTCACGGCGGGATCTCTTGGTGCTGTCGAGGATCTTCACTTCGATGAATGGTTGCTGGAAAGGAAGTGAAAATGCTCTGACAAGCTGCTGACTTTCAGTCAGATGACAATGCAGGATTTCTTTCCACTTGGGTCTGACAGAGTGCAGCTTTACAATTGCAGTTTTAAATAATTTGGAGTTAACCAAGTAGGCCTACAATAAATGCACAGTTAGAGTAGAGAGAAAATGAGAATGACAATGAACAGTTAAACTTAAATAAATATCAGAAATGATATCCAACAAATCAAATGGATGTGAATGTGCCTTTCTTTGAGAGAACTAGCTGCAGGTTAGTTGGCTTGCAGGTTGGCTTTTGAGCATGAACATTTTCAGAAACCTTCCAGAGTCCATGTGCTTTTGAAGTTGAGATGTTAATATTTTGATTGCACTCACCAGTCCTTCCTCTCCAGGCTCTGCTGAGGTGACGGCCAAATCGTTTCCATTGGAGTCGTAAGCGTTGATCTCGATCCCGTAGTTGGTCTCCGGTTGATGCAGCCAGGCCTGCAGCAGAGACTTGATGTCAATGCTCTGCCAGGAACCAGTCCCGGCTTCGGCGTCGATCTTCAGGGAGCGGACTCTGACTCGGGTGTTGTTCCCCTCCTTCCCTGGTTTGAGGCGGGAAATCTGCAGGAAGACGGTGGTGACCATGTCGGCCGGACGCAGGTGAACCCACAGCTGAGCACGCAGGATGTTTTTGGGTTGGATCTTCGGACTGAGGCTGAACAGACAACAGGAGCCCAACTCGTCCAGGGCGATTGGATTAACTGGAAAGGAATCATTAAAATGTTAAATTATCTTGTTTCATCCAAACAGATTTGGCTTTTGTGTAATCAGCTGTTATGTGTCAGACACAGTCAAGAACAAAATATGTCAACTACTGAACAGATTAACATGAAATGTCTTGTAAATATTGTATGAACCCTTATTATTTTGACATTTCCTCTACCAATACCATCAGGACAAAATTTACCTTTGATCACAGCACGTTCTCACTCCAAGTCATCACATATGGACGTGTGGTCAAGACCAGTTTGTAACGCCCTGGGAACCCCATCAACATCATAGTTTAACGCAGAGGTGGAAGCCCTTTAGTGTCATTTTTGATCGCTAAGGTAAGTGTACAATATTTAACAGAAAAGTTAAGGAGGCGGGTGGACAGTGGGCCGGAAACTGGACTTTCACCCAGGAGACTGGTGTTTATTTCCCATGTGAAACAATAAGTCAACATTGAGTGTTTTTATAGGCTGCATAAGTTGTGTAAGTTAACTTAACATAAGGTAACTTACGTGACTGTTCCAAAATGTAGACAAAAGCATATTTATGTTTATACCAGAGTGAGTGAAGCAGAATCATCTTTCACTGAGGACTGTCATGAGTAACAACAATCGTTGCTTGTTTACGTTTATTTACCGGTTTTACCTTATAGTTTTCTCGAATAGGTAAAAAAAACTTTGCATTTTAATATTTAAATTCTTTAAGAGTGTTCTGATACATTTTGGGCACATGTGCTTAAACATCAATGTTATGTTGTGAAAAGCTGATCTGTTTCGATATTAACAGGATAATATGACTTCTTTATTGTTTCACATTACCAACATTGGCTCTAAAAACTTTGCTGTAAAGAAACACATTTATTTGTCACTCAACTACACAACAGTGAAAGTTCAGCACTTGTTATTACTTAACCCTGGTGAAAATATTTGATTTAACTATTTGATTCAATTTCCAGAAATATTTACGTTTTTCCAAAAACTACTTGGTGGATTTTAAGAATCCTACAAATGTCTTTCTAAAATATTACACTTTGAAAAGAGATTATCATTGTTTGTTTAGCGGGATATAAATAATTATACATGTCTTGATGGTCTGCGGTCTCATTTCTTTCCTGCGCGGCTGCTTCAACTTTACGCATTTAGGATTTACGCACTGATCGCTTCTTCTTTTACGCGCGGCGCTCAGAAAGGTTCAAAACAAGAAAAGAAGAGAGAACATGTTAATAATAGTTACGCTTGGTGGCCATGGTGATGATGGTCTCCGTGGTGGCCTGGTCCTCCTCCTCCACCCGCGGGTCGTACTGGTCCAGGAGCTGCGTCAGAGGAGGCGCTTTGGGGAGCAGTTGGCGGATCATATCCCGGCTGATGTTGGGAGCCTGTTCCAGCCGCAGGATGCTGAGGATCTGCGACTTGATGCTGTGGAGCCTCATCTGCTTGCTGTGCTCCCGGAAGTCGCAGGCCGAGCACTGCTCTCCGCTCTCCGCCAGCAGCTTGGAGGTCTGGTTCATCTCCATGGAAAAGCTCGCAGAGAAGAAGACGATCAGGCTGAGAAAGAGGAGCATCCTGGAGAGAAGAAGGGGTCAGTTCGGTGACGCTGTCAGAAATGAGCCTGTCCCTGGGCCTCGGGACTTTATGATTGGCTGTCAGGAGGATTTTTTCTAATAAGAGTGGGGATTTAAAGAGGTAGCAAGATTTTATGATCAATATTGCATTCATTAAATTTAACCTACTTAAAAGTAGTTCCGTTGTGATGGGTCTCAATTTTACGTTAAATATTATAGACTAGACAATCTATGAATGTTATTTTTGTTTTATCATGATAGGTTTGAGCAGTATCAATATATTGATACTTTTTATGCATTTACATATTTTAAAGAAATACAGCATTCAATGGAAGTCAGCAGGCACTGACACTTAATTAATTCATCTGGATAACATGTCTAACCTGTAAACAACAATACGGAACTTTTGTTTTCATTGTTTTACTAGTAAAGCTGTCAAACACCAAAAGATAAATGGGATAAAATGAGTTTGTGTTCATATAAAAAGTTCAAGGCGAGAAATAAGGCTTACCTGCCAAGCAAACGGTTTTTCATGTCAAGAATAACAGATGAATAAATGAAGCAAACTCATTTGTTTTAATCCACTCCCTTTTTTATTTATTTTGGGCTTTACACAGTTGTAAATATGACATAATATTGGTACAACAGCATGTCTCAGAGTGATTACAGTCAGTTTTAACTGACATTTTCATTTATAGAAACTTCAATCTACGAATAATCACCATTTTCTCATTTCTGTTCATGTTAACATCAGTATTTTCCTCCCATTTGATCTTTTAAACCACCTTTCTACAAAGCTTCTTTCAGCTACCAACTTATTTTAACTTTATATTGTTTCTTAAGTAAGTTTTCATTAAGGCCGTGCACATTTAAAGTTGGCATTTACACTACAATAAAGAAGAAATTATTTCTTTATTATTTGTTATATATTCAAGTCATTGCACACATCACTTCACATCTAGTATTTCACCAAAAAGTCTTTCACCAAAAAGTACGTTTAAAATCTCAGTAATTTGCATGAATCTTTGGATTAAATGAGCATCTGAGTCACAACAGTGTTGACGTCACAGTTAAATCTTGCAACAAATTCAAGACCAGGGAGATATCAGGCTCCTTGTTGGGACGCAGCTTAAATCAGGAATCACCTGTGAAGAGGACAAGACAAAATCAAGTTTAGTCGTGATGCATATTTGGTGTCTGATGTACAGAAAATATCAGAATCTTATTGTGTGACTGCCAAAATGTCCTGATCACATTCCTGCTACTGATAGGATTTTTGATTTGAATAATCAAACGGTATGATGGTTTTCCATCCAACATTTCTCTATAAAATCTATTTGTGGTTAGTTTAGATCAAATCACCTCTGACTTAAACAACTAATTAATTAATCAAAAACAAACACACCCTGTAATTAATAAAAAGGACTGTCTTTACCTAATTACTCCAGGCCATAGTGATGAGGGCCGGGGTTTCATTTGCATATTTAGGCATCAAGGATCTGCGTTTCCTGTTTCCACCTCCGCTGCAGTTCTGTTAAAAAAAAGATGTTTAGGTTTTAGGCTTCAGACCGTGGCTGTGAAGGTCAACACTAATGCAGAAATTTGTGGAGTGAATATTTTGCTTCTTATATAAAATATTTATGCAGGACTTGTTATGGATTATTTGGGCATTGTTGTACTTTTACATAAGTAAAGGAGGATTTCCTCCAGCTCTGCTTACCGGGACACAGGATTTTCCCAGTGTGACGCACAGCTCCAGTTTGCAGTGCAGGTGGATTTCACTACTTTTCCCGGCGAACTCGAACATGTTGAAAGA
>JAPMOB010096123.1:0-12247 GCA_029875015.1 Lepomis gibbosus
CTCGACCTGCGCGTGCGCGAGACGGATAACATCCAGTGTTAAGCACTGCCTCTGGCGGTCAGGAAGAATGAAATAGAACTTCTGTTTTGGTCAAAGAGGCTAAAGCCACGGAGTTAAAGCAGTTTGAATTCAAGCGGTAGGCTATTTGTTTTATTGAAACAAAGTTGTGTGAGTCAGTAGATTTTTTTAGAGTAAGTATTAGATGATTCAAAGTCATGTTTATTGGGAATTCCATGAGCTTTTACATTGGTATCCACAGTAGATTTATGAAAACCATGTAAAGGTTTAGATGTAAACTATGAAAGGGAAAACTTCTTTCATCAGGTGACCAAAGCGCTGTTCTACAATATTTAAATTGTGACACTGTACTGTCAGTGTTTAGTGAGGTGGTTTCTGTTTTGCTTGGTGATGTTCAGTGTTTGTGTGTTCAGTTTATTGGTGTGATTCGTCTAGGTTAAGCAAAGTCAGACCAGAAACAAGGATGTAGTGATACTGGACTAATGAAGTAATACGATTCAAAAACATATCCAAAGGCTTCAATGCAATAACCCTGATAATAATAGTGATAATTGTATTTGAGAGGTCTGTAAAGTGCACGCAGTAGCAGTTAGTCAACTTCTATGTGTGTGTCGAATGTCATTATTGAGCCTGATGTCCGGTAAGCCCCCTAGTCTCTGTCCCACAGAATGGATGCTGACACCAAAAACACCCCGTGTTTGTGGACGCATGGTGATGAACTCGGATAAGATCCATTCACTAAGTGGGAAATGAGCTCAGCGGTCAGCTTTAGCCAACAGTCTGTCTACAATAACAAAGATCATGGTGCAGTGAGCGTGACGAGAACGTCTGTAACACAAGACTGTTCTTTAAATAACAGACAAAGCCCATACTTCTCTTAATTTGCTCTTCAACGTGGAAATCCATTGTCACAACTTGCCATATGTTGTTGATGTTTTTAAAACTAAATAGAAAGCCTGGATCATTTAGGAAAAAACAAATGCCTGATTTTAATAGTTTGACAGTTTAATTAATTGCTATTTGGCTACCATGCCTGTATAATTTTCCTCTGTCTTGCAATGTGATGACATTAAAATTCTAGGACTATGGATAGCATTTACTGTTGACTTTCCAGAATAGTTTTTCATCGAACTGACTGATTGTTTATATCAAATATTTAATTCCAAGGCATGTTTTTATAGCTGCACTATTTCGTTTAAATGCAAATATAATGTTCGAGATGTGTTTTGCATCGTGCATGAAATATTGGCCATCTTTGCTAACTTTGGAGACTCCATGAGAACTTAAATTAATGTTCTGTAAGTTTGCACAGCACAAGTTTGTAATGAATCGCTCACTGGCTTTTGGTATCTACAGTATTAATGCTAGAATATGTAACTTTGTTGAAAGTTGAATTCATAAGCACTGAAACACACCCTCTCTCAATTCAGTGCACCCAGAGGTTTTGTTGCTACAGCCTTACTTGGTCTGGTATGACCATCCAATGTTACTGTCGCTAGTGTTAGAAAACTATAGATATTGACATTGCTGAATCCGTTTGCTTAATGGATGACTCTTCCAAAGGCGTAAATTTGGTTTCAGAAGTGGGATGGACACAATGAAGTCAGATGTTCTTGTAATAACAACAAAAACAAGTAATATACATTATTACATTACATTATTTTCTTTATTTATATAATCTAATTAATAATAAATTAGGATTACATTGGTTATGATGGTTTCTATAATAATTTTAGTATACAAAAAACTTTATTATAATGAACCAATCTAATAAAAACCCTTTTTCTTGACAGAGACCTGATACTTTTTGATAAATATTGTTAAAATATTATATGAAAAAAAATGAACTGCCATTTCAAGTGTCAACACTGAACCTTTAAACTCAATAAATAATGTTGGATTTCTTTCTTTACTGCAAAGAGTATGTTTTACAGCATTTTGTTTCACTGATGATCGATTCCAACCTCTTTTTTGAATTATTTATAAATAAAAACTACTCCCTGAGTAGTGTCTAGTCTTCCGTACAAGCTGCATAAAGCCACAACAACCTTCACTCAGAAGTTAGGCCAGCATGTGTGTTGCCTAAGAGGCAAAATCTGGGGCAAAAAAACACGACACAGCATTTTGATCAACACAGGGCTTCTCCAGTCCAGACAGTAAGAGGACACAGAAATACTATTGTATTATCAGCTGTACCAATGTTAGTAATAGTTGAATGTGATGGTAGTTTGGTGAATTACCTGTTCGTGGGTTGCATGAATTAAATTTGTGTTCAGTATCCTGCATGAAATACAAAGTTTGCATGTGAATGTGGGTTTTTATGAATGAGTCCAGCTGCAAAACTAAGAACATATCTGATATTACACACTCAGCCTGTTACTAACTCTATAATGCATTTTTTGCGTGTATAAGCTTCCTAGAGTATAATGTAGGCTAAATAGGCACACGAACAAAGGGTAATTGGAGAGTGCTTATTGTGTGTACTGTGTGGGCATCTGTCGAATACATGGGTGTGGCAGACTGTAGCACTGCACTGCAATCATGAAATTGGAGACACACACTGACTGTCTGCCTCCCTGCCTGTTTGTCTTCCCTCCACACTCTCATGTCATTCTGCATCAACATCCCACCACCACTTCACCTCTGATGTATGCTCTGTTTCTCTTTCTACACAAACCCCCTGCATTCACCCACTCCTACGCTCAGCCACACCCTGAAATCCTCACACACGAGTCGACACAAACATAAACATGCACACAAAGCATTTATAGTTCCCTCATGCAAAGTCCTCAGCACGGCTTGATATTGGTACGTGTCTTCAGTTGTGACGGGCTAACTGCAGATTGCTAAGTCTCTGTTGCTAATGCTCCCCTGAGAAAAAACAGTTAGTCATGGAGGCTGGTGCATGCAGTAGGCTTTAGCATTGACTGTGTTTATTTGACCCACTTACACTGCCTTTTGAGAAAAATGCTATACAGTGTTCATAAACAGTCATTTTGATTGGACAGCTCCCAGCATCATTTGTCATTTTCTTTATTAGTCGTTAATTCAGTGGGGGGCATGTACCACATTTCAGAGCACCCCACCCAACTTTTGATATTTCTAGTTGATTTTCTTACTAAAATCTCTCTGAACATTGTTCTCCCACTGTCCAGTTACCACAGCCCAGATGAGAAAAGAGAGAGGATGAGGAATTTGCAGACATTAGTTGTAATCCCTGTATCCTGTGTTTTGCCTCTCAGGCTACATACAGGCTGGGCTGCTCTACCTTAAATGGTGGAGATATTTTCAGTTATAGTTATTATTCTCCTTAAAAGGTGCTCAAATAGAACCCCTTTAGAAATAAGACAGTAAAAGTCAGAGCTCCTTTTTATAAAGAATACAACATATCAAGCATCTACATCAAGTAAACTAAACATGATTTCAAGGGTTATTGCAACAGTACAGCAAATAATTACATAACATTTCAGGTCTTTCGGTTGTTGTTGTGTATATCCATATCCCTCACCTCAGTATTCGTTTTTACTTAATTGTTTCCCATCCCACTTCAGAAACCAATCCTACATCTTTGGTACATTTTATGTTTTCCTCTAACTACTCTGATCCATTTGGACTTGTAGCTTAATGCAAATACATCATTGCGTTTACATTATGTAAAAAACACATCTTGGCATCAAGCAAACCTTCTGATAAACAATTAGATATAGGAAATCCCTTGCTTGCAGGCTTGGATTTGGCAGGGTGGTTTGTCTTGGCTTGGTGTTGGGCTGTTTAAACAAGCAGGCATGATGAAGACAATGTTTTTGGACTTTTATTATTTATTACATTCACCCTCAAAACTTCAAAGGTTTTCTTATTTTGGCTCTTATTCAGCTTCTGTGCACTCCCAAAGGCTTGCCATACTCAATTTAGCCTATTTTTTTCAGCTAATAACATACAAGCCTTGAAGGATTTATTCAGCTTATCTCACACTGCAGGGATTCATGTGGATCCTCCTGGCTAAAACTGCAATATTTTTTATGTATTTCCAAAGTAATAAATATCCCAGAATAATCTGTGTTATAAAAAAATATGTAATTGCTGTTTTTAAATAATTCACCTTTTTTCCTGTGCTCATAGATACCACAAAAGATTTACTATTTTGTTTGTATGTTTTAATTACATAATTGTTTATTAGATAGATTTATTAATTTTACAGGCCAGCAGTTTTCTCGTGTACGTGCAGTAATCTGTCTTGTCAGTGAGGTTAAGATAACAAACCAACCTGTTCCTCTCTGTCTGTCTTCCTGCAGACTGATGTAAATGCCTGCTATCTGCGATCGGCTCGGGCCGGGAACCTAGAAAAAGCTTTGGACTACCTGAAGAATGGAGTGGACATCAATATTTGCAATCAGGTGAGCTTGCTAACACACAATCAGTGTTATTACACTTTAATAGTAATCTGTGTTGGGGTTTTGCTGTTGCAATGAAGCAGCCAGTTAAGTTAGAGATCTTACAGTGATATTTCACCTAAACTCAATTTTACCAAACACCAATAAACCTCTCAAACTTTCAATGAATTACAGACTCACTTACCACATGAGACCAGACAGGTATTAGGTTGTGTAAGCTGTCCTGGAACGTCAAGCCCAATAAACTCCTGTTAGTTTTGGTGGAAATTTGTAATACTGGTAAATCTGGGCAGAGTTGTACTTAGCATATATCTTAGGCTACTTCTTATTCAATATAACTCCATTGTTGTCCAAAAAACCCCACTTACGAGAATAAACTCATTGAACCTTTTGAAGATTGTAGTTTTCAGTATGAACCAATGGGCTAGGGGCAAGAGCCACAGACAGGTCAAAGAAGTCAGACAGTATTAAGAGGCGGGCTAACACATTGTTAGTTTTGGTCTTTGTCAACAATAACAAAATTATAGAGTAATGCTAGGCTAATACTTTAATAAATAGTGCCATTACCACATTTGTTTTAGGTGTTTTATGTACAAAAGGAAAAAAGGATCGAGTAGAGACAACAAACAGAACCCTCATCTATTAAGGGTACATGAAGGGTTTAATATTTGCCCTTAATTTGCAATCTCTCTCTCTTTCTATTTTCACTTCAGAATGGCCTGAATGCTCTCCATCTGGCCTCGAAGGAGGGCCATGTGGAAGTGGTGGCTGAGCTCATCAAATATGGTGCCAATGTGGATGCAGCTACTAAGGTGTGTGCCATGCAGGAGTCTCACACACAGAGACATACACACACAGTCACTCACACAGCGTACATGCATAAATTCACACACACACACATAGGCCTACTGTAGTATGCTATGTCAGCTCCTTCTCAAAGTCACATTGCTTAAACAGCACTAAAGGAGATGAATGGCTGTGTGTTAGCAGAGACGTTGAGTGAACTGATTTAGTAAAAGGAAATAGTCGGTCTTGTCATGCCCATGACAGTGTTTCTCACTTAATGTTTCGTGGCTAGGTGGTGTATTTAAATTATGTGACAGTAAAACTCCCTACTGGAACCAGTAGTGATGTAATTCCACACAGTAATCCATCAAGAGGAAAAGTAATTACATTTTATAAGGCTGTTGCATCGCTTGTTAGTTTCTCTTCTGGAATAGGTTGCAGCAGCTCTTCGTAAGGTCAAACTTAGCCTAGTTAGAACGGGGGAGATTTACGCATCACTAAATTAAAATGGGTTTTACACAAACTAATTCTTATGTAGAGATCTATTTCTATTTATACCCGATAACTACCAGGTGTAACTGTGTAGCTAAATGAACTAGCTAAGTGAAAAGGCTAATGATAGCTAGACGCTTTAATGATGTAGATTAAGAAGATATTAAATTACATTTCACAAAATACCCTTAAACCTTAACTGACAAAACTGTATGCTAATAACGCTACGCTAAATGACTATCGGTGAACACAGCCGGGTTTGTTTGCTCACAATCTCACCATGTCATATTTAAGACGATATGTCAGTGTTGTGTTAATAGCTTGTAGATGCAGGTTTGAAGCCCCGGTTTGTGCATCTCTGCTGCATATTAACTCCATCCATGAGAGGAAACTGTTGGCAAATTCTGATTTTATTCTGTTTGGTCAAAAGAGTAAGTTATGTCCTGGCAACTAAAAATGTATAGGCTATTATTATATGTGTACGCGGTGAAGCATGAGAGTAAAAGGATATAGAGCAGTTTAGATTTGGGAATGAGGGGGTTTTACGTGGAGGTTCCAGTGGCAGCTGGAATGACAACAGCTGCTACATAGTTGTTATAGCTGAGACTCATACACAACAGGTGCATCCATTAGAGGTTCAGTAAACGACACTCACTCTCATACCTCAATTCTTCAACATGCAACAAGATTATCCTTTTTTTATGATCCAGTTTTCACTTTCTATACTTACTGACTCTTGGTCCTGACAGAAAGAAGGTATTTCCTTCATTCATCCTTCCCCTCTCGCTCGTTTCCCATCTGCTGCACCTCCCTATAACCTTCCAGTTCATAATAATGTCTCAATTGCATAAGCAGAAAGTGACAGACATGCTGACTTTTGTTTTATTTATTAATGTGAATAGTAAGTATAAAGAAATGTATTTTATATGTAAATGCATATAAATATTATTTTTATATACCATTGCAGATTCAGTACAGGCCTGATGCTGAGGAAAACGTTAGGTCTTCTGTATTATATGTGTCTGCCTTTTTTAATATTAATGCTTTAATTATTAAACTCACTGAGACTGAAGGAGATCTGAGAAAAAACATTCCTGAAAATGACAAATAAGAAATATTAAACAACTGAGTCAAATGTATAATTGATTTGGTTATCAGTTCTTTTGGTTCAGAATGTACCAGACGTTGTACCAGCATAGATAAGGGCTGTATTTATTTGTAGTATAAAAACATATTCATGCTGGCATGAATAAGTTTTAAACTACAAATCTGAAGTGTTATGTACTGTGCAGATTTACGAAATAACACCCTGCACATCAGGGGAATTTTAAGTCTGCTCCCCAGCCTCAATTTTAGAATGCTGACTTTTATATAGGGATGCACAAAATGTTCTGCCACCGAATTTAATCGCCCGAAAATAGCAAGAAATTTTACTGAACAATTACATTGACATGTCGGCAGTGTGGAAGCATGTTAAAGTGTCCAAGAAAGACACAAATATTGCCCTTTCCAGAGTCTGTTCTGCTGAATTGTCTCCCAGCTGATCCACTCCATCTGTGGCTGACTTCTTAGAAAAGGCAACAAACTGTCTGACCCGCTTTGAGTGTTTCTGTCACTCGTTACTGAGAAGGCAATTAAGCTAGCCGCACCTAAATTTGCAGTGCACACGTATTCAAGCCTTTATGGTAAATTCGCTAAAATGGACTAGAGCGAGCTGACAGGCAGGTTAGCAACTTTATCCTGCCAGCTTCTCTCTTTACAAAGACAAGTGTTGCAGTATGAGAGTCCTACCTGAAGAGAGACTGTAAAGTCTTCATGCACATGATACGAGAACCACATACAACATTATTTATCAAAGTGGGTTGGACTTGATGAATTTAGGATACACATGTGACAACGTCTGGTTTACAAAATAAGGTACCTATACACAATGGGAATGAAATTAGTTTTGATTATATTGATTATATATAGTATAAAACAAATTACTTGTTTTCATTAAAAGTAAATGGACACATGTAATTTACTTTACCGGGCCCTCTTTGGCCTTGGACCCACCACCCATTGTCTCGCCAAATCCTGTGGGAAACACTGAGCAAAAAGCCCATTTTGACTATTTAATTTAATTAATTACACAAATACAATATGTTTAAATGAATAGATAGAGGTGGGCATCGATCGATTTTCCACGAATGTAAGAACTATCTTGGTGCAAGATTCTGAGCCTTAATTCAAGAAAAATATTAATTGACAAAAATAAATTGACAGTGAAACATCAAAAAATATTAATAAATTTTTTTTAACTCCATATATTCGTTGTCTTACTTTGACTTTGATGGATAATCATTCTTTAAGTTTTATTTAATTTAAAATGTTCTTAATTTCTTTCAAAACAGAAAGGAAACACAGCCCTCCACATAGCTTCCCTTGCTGGCCAGACAGAAGTGGTGAAGGAACTCGTCACCCACAATGCCAACGTCAATGCACAGTCTCAGGTAAAACACAAATACAAAGCTCTCCAATTGTGAGATCATCTTTGTTGGAAACCCATGTTTGAGTGTGTGCGTTCATGCAGATGACAACTATTGTACACACAGTGTCCGCGTGTGTGTATGTGTGTGTGTTTGTGTGCTGTGTCAGCAGCTCTGCAGTGCTTCCTGGCCCACATTCAATCGTCACTGCGCGCACACACACACACACACAGCCCACATCGCTCTAGTTACCACAGAAACCATAATAATGTCAACGTCAAAGCCTTGTATGGAGCTCTTTATACTGTAGATTTAAGATGAGGACTTACAACATGACTGTTCTTGCGGCAGTATAATCTCAGATACAGATATATTATGTACGGATATGTGTGTCTGTCTTCTGTGCATATTTACTGTATATGTCTCTAACTCCTGTCTTTCTGGCCGCATGTTACCTGGCCAGCACACCTAATGACACATAAGTGTGTTTGTGAATCTAAAGGGATGACAGTGTCTCAACAGGGACCTGTAATCTCAAAATCTACATGTGTATGGAATGTTGAATTGAGTGGAACATATTATATAGTGGAACATATTCCTTTATATGTCTTTTTATTGTTTGTTTTGTGTAAACCATTTTGAAACATTGTTTTTAAGAAATGCTAATGGCCTACAAGTAAACATTATTATTATTATTATTATTATTATTATTATTATTATTATTATTATTATTATTATTATTATTATTTGTAGTAGTAGTAGTAGTGGTACTTAAATCCTGGTATTTCCACAAATTGTAGTTTTGTTTTAAACAAATGAAATATATTAATTAGAAAAGGTTAGGTTCAGTTCCAGTAGGTGAATTTGTTTTTTACTTTTGGCCATAGCCTTGCTAGCTTTTTACCCTTGTCATCAGGCTTAATGCTAAGCTAAGGTAAGCTAATTTTTTGGCAGCTCTCTGCAAGAAAGGGAAGCAGTTTATATTCTAAAATGTTAAATTATTCCTTTAACATTGCAAATAACCACCCGCAATGCAGTAGTACATTTTATTAAGTTATGTGAAAAGTGTTTTGTGAAAAGTACTGCTCAAAAAAGATTTTTCATAAGGTATGCAGTCACTTTGTAGTCACTATTATTTTAATTTATTAAAGTTAGTTTTACTTCCACTGTGTCCTTGGTCATAGCTGCATTTTGACTGTGAAATTTAAATGGACTGTGTTATAAGGGAGTGAACTACAAAACAGAAAACTCTTGGTGCATAGACATCAGAATAAATACAAAGACAAGAGGAGGAGGAGGATAAGCTTTTCTGCATGCTGAAGTGATTTTTGGAGCCTTGTGTTGCTATGGAGATGGAGTTTTCTTGGCCTCTTTATAGTGCTGCATCACACACACTCTTCAACTCGAGCTCCAGATCAGCCTTTATCTTTCCTGTTATCAGGTGTGAGGTATGTACAGAGGTGACACTATGCACTCCATGATAGGTCTACTGGAATAGTACATTTGTGTGCAGTTGTAGAGGTCGGAAACAATCTGCTTTGAAGATACAGGTCAAATCTTCAGTCATGGTGCTGTATATAATAGCATTATATATTGATGAAGCACATTTACTTGAAATATGATCATAGATCCATTAATAGATTAAAAAACAGATGGAAATGTCTGTTTTTGGCTGACCCAGTTAATTAAATACCTGACAAATCATGGTGTTTTATCACATTAATGCAAATATCCTGTAAATCCAATACTGCCATAAAGCAGTCCTGCTCATTGATTTTTAGCACTGCCCGCAATGACCTAATGCATGGGATAGATCATCGTCAAACCCTACTTTCAAATCAGCCTGACTTAAATTTTTAACATTGTTCTTTTGAACAAAATTTTTTTCTTTTTTTTTTCTTTCTCTTTTTGAAGATTAATCCAATCCAAATCCAATCCAAACAAATGGTTCACGAACAATTGAAAGGCAACAATTTAAGACCACACAGCTCTAATGCTGGGTTAAAAGCCAGGGGATAAAAGTGAGTTTTCAGACAGGATTAAAAGTTTTGAGGGTGGGGGTCATTTTAACCTGTGGCGGTATGCATAGTTTGGGGGCTACTGCTGAAAAAATGGTTTTAAGTCTGGTTTTAGGGGCAACTAGCTGGAGCTGATCAGCAGACCATAGTGGCCTCACTAGGGGGGGTAAACGTGTAGGAGGTCTGAGAACGAGGCGCCAACCCATTTAGTGTTTTAAAGACAAACAGTAAGTTTCTAAAATGGGTGGGGAGCCAGTGGAGTGAGGCCAGAACAGGCGTAATGTGTTCACGCTCGGGAGTTCCAGTAAAAAGATGATGAGCAGCCGCGTTTTGGACTGTTCTGTCTGTTTTAAACATTTAAATGTTCTTCCAACTATTTGAAAATGTCAAAGGCATTCAAACATACAGCATGTAAAGGAAGAAAAACGGAAAGAAAAAACTTTACGAAAGCACATTTCTACGACCTTATCTTGTAATTACAGTATTGCTTCCCTATCTCATAATTAGTAGAAATTATCTCAGAATTGCAATCAAGCAATCTCATTATTACGATATAGTTTTCTTGTAAATTTTTATGAGATAGAGAAGTGATAATTTCAAGTTAGGGCCTCCATCTATCTGTTTTGGCAGCCTTCTTGTTCATAGGAGATTCAATAGTTAAATCTACTGTCCTTGAGTTAAACGAGGAAGAAAAAAGGACCGCCAAACAGACAGCACAATCATGATTTCAGGTCTGATTCAGTGCTTTTCTTCTTTTCCAGAATGGCTTCACTCCGCTGTATATGGCGGCTCAGGAGAACCACATGGATGTGGTGCAGTTCTTATTGGACAACGGCTCCAGTCAGAGCATCGCCACTGAGGTAACTAAAGAATCCCAAACAGATCATGTGCACTGCATATACACTCTATTTGCACACACACTCATGAACCCGTAACAGTTTCTAATAGCTACTCTTCATCCCAGCTCTCTTTCAGCCCCCCTGTAATTACACTGCAGCACTGTGACCTACAGACTGTTTGTTGCAAATGGTAAATAGGTGCCTGTCACCATCAAGCTAGATAACATATGATGTCATTGTTTACTATGATGTAAGGGGTAAAAAATAATCAAAGGTAAATGTTTTTATATATGTATTTGTTGACTAAATGGTAAAGAAAGAGAAGGTACAGAGTGATTAGAGTGAGATAGGGAGTTAGCAGGAGAACAGGCGATGGCAGCATGACGGTGTATTCATTCAGAATGACCTTGGAGGCCTGCAGAGGGAGGAAACAGTGACGTTACAGAAGTCTGACATCTGTGGTGTGAGGGAGTGCTACGCTGCAAGTGTGTCAGTACGATCCATCATCTGCAGTTGTACCGGCAGATGGCCAACTACCACCTCTGCAAGACTTAAGTGTGACAAACACATCCTCATTTTGGCCAAACCTCTCTCTCTCTGAAGCACATTTATGAGGCCAGTGCAAATTGTATTAGGTTTTGTCTGCACTGTCAAATGGTGGTGAATATGTAATCTACAGTGCACAAAGATTACAGCAGCCATCATGTCCAACAGCCTGGGGTGCCATTACAATGCCTTTTCTATATTCTGATATTTCTAATATCTTTCTTTGAAAAGTATAAACATTTTTCTACAAACTCATTTTTTCATTTAACGAAAGAGGCCAAACATCTCAAATGTTTAATATTTAAACACAAGCAACTGCCCAAATAAGATCCAGTTTAAAACTTGCCGAATTGTAATTGTAGGAACTATCTGATCAGAGAATGCATTAACAAGCTTATAAACAAAGCTTCTGTACTTGACAGTTTTCAATATTTCTGTAAAAAAGTATTGAGTTTTGATTCGCAGCCCCACCAACAATTATTTTCGAGCCACCGCCTGTTAACATTTAACATGACCTTATACTCATTTGGCAGATGCTTAAATCCTCAGCAGCTTCCATTTGTTAAAGCTTGTATAGTAAAAGAAAGTGAAAAGTAAATGTATTGTAATTTATTTATCTACTTATCAGAAATCTGCGGAAGAGGATTAGGGCCATGTGGGGATTTGTTTTTTGTTTTCTGAGATTAAAG
>JAPMOB010096142.1:0-21017 GCA_029875015.1 Lepomis gibbosus
AAGGATGACCAACCAGTAGACTTTCAGTGTATTATGTTATGATTTTTAAACAAATTCCTCAATAAAAAATTTAATGTACATTTTACAGAAATCCATGCAGGGATGCAAATAAATATCATATAACATGTTAAGGCGATGTGGTCAGTGATTACTATCCTGGATGACTATTTCAACACATTATTTTCACCTAAATTGAAAGTTATATGTAGTAGCAAGCTGCAAAAACCTCCACATCCCCCAAAAGTGTCCTCAGTGCTGCTCTGCCCTGAGTGCTTGTTAACCTGCCTAAAAAATGTCATCATGGCAGGCAGTTTGTGTCCCATGGTCTTTGTTTTAGAGGTGTTTTACCCTGAAAACTTGCATAAAAATCTGAAGATTTAAATATAGTAGACAACAAACCTTCTGAAATACACTATCTCACAAAAGTGAGTACACCCCTTACATTTTTGTAAATGTTTGATAATATCTTTGCAGATGCTGATGAACAAACAACATCATGTGAGCACATAAAAAGATCACTAAAAGTGGGTGCTTCGATTACTAGATAAAGTCATGCTCCTCAGATCTGCTGTTTTGTATTGAACATTTCCAGTTAGACTCACGGCAGCTACCATTTTCCTGCAGATGAATATTTGATTGCAAGTCTGAAGGTTTCAGTGGAAAGATCGGTGCCGACCCGAGTTCAGCAGAAACACAGTGGAAAAACCGCAGATGGAGAAGCTACATGTTGGTCTGCGGAGAAATAGCCAGAGGAGTTGGCACTCATACTATCCAAACGTTTACCAGCTGTTCCCTCCCCAAAGACAACTCGGGTAATTTATTTAATATATATCTCACAATATTATTACATAGATTACAGCAAAAATACAAGACAGATTAGGATTATTGTAGAACATATCATTCATTTTACTGTAAAGAAACACTGAAGGTCCCTGCAGGTGTATTAACAGGTTTACAGAGATTTAGATTGAGCTTGCCTGCAGTGAATTTTCAAAACAAAAGCTTCAAGGATCAATAGATCAGTAGGCTACCTTCACTAAACTTGCGATCAATGCACAGTTGGAGATCAATTCTGTGCAGCACACTGAATTAAACATGTGGGGGGGTTTCTGTGTGAGTGTGTGTGTTCAGCCTTCAGACCTCACTATTTAACAACGATGAGAAGATTTTAATTTCAAGGTCATTTAAAAAAACATCACAGATATGGTTGCTATTGTTAGATTTAATAATTTGTGTTATTCATTGGTCACATTCTTTAAAAGGATTTAATTTTCTTCAAGTTGACCCCAAAATATTGAGTGTTTGTGTCTGTTTACGCCTAGAGGAAATAAAACAGCACAGCCATCGGAGAGAAATATACACTTAAAGTTGATTCATAAATGTATTAGTTCACCTTAAAGGTGGAGTAAGCAATTCTAATCCAATACACATCTTTTTGTCAATATCTCCTCTCGGTCTGCTAGCTTGTGTGTGTGCGCTGAATAAAAATCAGGTGTTTGTGGCCAAACAACGTGGCAGACACTCCACCACACACCACTATTGACGTTCCAGTAGTGTCAATCTCCTAAGTCAGAACTTAGCTGACGTAAATGCCATTACTGGCTGTGTTTTTCTTTACTCCATATCATGGTATGTGTCATGGTGTTGGATTTCACCAGAATCGCCATGTGCTCAGATTATAGAAAACAAAAAATGTATTTAAGCCTTAGACGAGGTTTCTCAAAAATCACAAATTCAGCAAAACCTGCTCTAATGTCATAATAACTTAGACATTTATTGCAAATCATTAGAGGTGTTTATTTATATATTATAATATAGTTTCCAATGTTACTAAATGTTGTCCTTTGTGGAAAAAACCATGTTAGAGTTCAATCCAGTTTTTACAAAATGAACTGATAGTTCTAGACAATGACAACAATGAAGTACTGAACGTATTTGTCTTTTTGTTCTGTCCGGTTTTTCTTTCTCTCTTCTGTACTCAGCTCTCTCTTGCAAGACAAATTGATCTCAATGAGTTTACCTGATTAAATAAAGGTTATATATATTAAAAATGACTTGCAGTTTTGAGTAAAAAAAGGAAAACATCGTCATAAACATCCTGAGAGAAACAACAAGAACCTTTTGTGTTTCATAAGAAATAGTAATGATCCCAAAGATGTTTGTTGTCCTTCCTTCTTGTTGTAATTTCGGAGAAGAGGGAGGAGGAGCTCACATCTTCAGGTGTTATGAGCAGAAAACCCTCAGTTTTCAGGTCAGTAACAAATGGTGTGAGGTACAGGTGTCAGTTTAGCTTGCCACAAAGCATATTACAGAAAATACAACTACTAGGTGAGCTTCAGTTTATAGATATTCATAATCAGGTTTGAAAAAGATGTTTGTGGGAGCTCTGGATGAAAATGTAAATGAAATGAAAAATAACAACAGTAAGCTGGAAAAGAGGCAGTAAGAAATCTCTACAGAGAGAGATTTTTTTCCAGAGCAAAATTAGAGCATGTGGAGGAGGAAGATATGGCCGAGCAGATATGATTCAGAGGGGGCAGCGTGATGTGAGGTACTTCTTGAAGAAATGAACCTTTAATGATCCCCTTGGGGATTCAGTCCAGCCGTCAGCAAAGGATGAGGAGGAACTCCACTGTTCTGATTAGACGAGGAAGGTCAAACTCTCAGGTCTCTTACAGCCTACAACACTGGCGTTAGTGGACACCTGATTTGTTTTCTTTGGCCCTTTTTTAACCCTCACCGCCTCCCCGACTCTCTCCTCTGGACAGGAAATCATTAAAGTACCCCAGAGGGTTTTTTTGCACTCAATATGGCTGCTGTTGGTGAGTGTGGGAGAAAGAGCGCCGAAGTTTAAAGATACACAGGGTTCATGCACAGCATGGGAAAGTATGGTATTTGATTTAGCAATTTCCAGGTCTGGATAAGTATGAAAAAAGAGAGCATGAAAAAATATGTGATCTAGACTGTATGAGGCCCATAATAGACTACAATTAAAAATCAGATGTCAATCATGAAAGCTCCTGATCTGAACACGGACACAAAAACTTGAAGACATGAAACCGCTCTCACTCCCAAGTTGTCACATATGGTTGCATGGTTAAGACCTGTTGCCGTCTGTTTGTAACTTACAGGCATCATAGTTCAACGCAATGGGGAAAGCCCTGTCAGTGTCAGTTTTGAACGGTAAAGGCAGGTGTAAAATGTTTAACAGTAAAGTCCAAATATTGAGGTGGTTGGGGTGTAGGGTGGGCCAGAAACCGGACTTTCAACAAGGAGACCGTGTTCATGTGAAAAAAAACGTACCCTGGTTACGTCGGCTAGGCAAGTGACGTTACTTAAGTTATGTAAGTTAACTGACGTGTAGTTTTTAAACCCAAACCATGATTTTTTCCTAAAGCTAACCAAGTTCTTTTGTTGCCTAAACCTAACCAAATTACAACTTTTCACAACGTTAACTGTCCGATGCATATTTATTGTTGCTAACTTGATCGCAGAGCAGAGAAACGTTGAAAAACAATGCTTAAGGGGTACCCAGGTCATTAAAAAGCAACACCTAGGGTTCTTAACCAAATGTGATAAGTTGGCTGCGAGAATGTGTTGTTTGAATGCATTTTATTTACGAAGGGTCTACTTTAAGATTTGACCAGCCTTTTAGCAAGTTCTTTAGCAGATTTATGACAACGAACAAAAGCTGTTTACAGAGAATCCGGACTATAGAGGTGAAAAAAATTGTTTGATATTGTTAATTATTATATTAAATTAGCTCATTCGTTTTCTTCCTGAGAGTGAGATTAGAGGATCGATATCATTCCTAATTCTATACGTATGTATGAAGCTAGAGGCACTTAGCATAGCTTAGCATAAAGACTAACAGTAAGATTCCATTCAGAGTTCAAAAATACAGCTAGCACCTCTAAAATGTATTAATTAACACGTGTCTTGTTTGATAATTTGTGCAGCGTCTCTGCCAGTTGATTGGAAACCTTGTGATGCAACAAGACTATAGGAAATCACTGCCCCCCACTGTTGATCACTGTCTTTCTGACATTTTGACATTTCTGTTTGTCCATGGATTGAACAAACTCTTCCAAAAAAAGTCCCTCAGGAACATGTTCAGCTGGGAAAGTCTCCTGTGGGTATTGTGAATCAATTGTCCTGTTAATTTGTTACCTTTGGACAAAACAAACCAAGTTGTATGTAGCACTCGGTGGCTCCATGGGGAGCTGCACAACATTTTATAAATGTCTTCAAGTGATGTCACTTGACAAGGTTGATAACAAATAGCTGCAAACCTGGAAGCAATTGTTCAACACCTTTGAAGCAGACAAAGCTAACAAAGCTAAAGTAAGCTTGATTTGAACAAGCTGTTTTGTGGCTTAGCTAAATAGGAACATTTCAAGTAACAGCAACTAAAAACAGTGTTTTAGCAGGGTCATCTGGAAAGATAAAAGACATTTTCACTAAATTACACAAATAGAACATAATTGTTGTTGCTTGTGTTACTCATATTAGTTGAATACTGATGGTAAATTAAAGAAAAATATTGGGAAAGGAAAGTTTACACATCCTTGTTTAGCACCGAGCCAACATAAATAAGATGTTTCTTCAATAGAACAAAGTGAAATCTGCAAGAGCGGCATATTTTACAAATGATGAGCAAACTATAGACAAATACGAAGAAGCTAAACACATAATCCAGGCTTTAAGTAACATAGCTGCAGCAGCCAAATGCAGAAAGGACAGCTGGCAAATAATCCAATACAATTCAACCACAGCTTCAGTTCCCAAAATCTACTGAAAAGTCATCCACATTAGCTGTACAGAGATAGCAAAAGGTGGGGCGGTACAAGACCAGTCTCTACATGTAAGAAACAAACACAACCTACAATTAAAATAAACAAATTCATCTGAAACTTAGTTTGAATACCAAAACACATATGTGTGAAAGCGAAAGTGCTTACTGCCGAATAATAAAGTGCAACAAGTACAAGACTTTTGCGCTTTAAACATCAGTCTCTGTTGTAGGATGATATTTGAATTCAAAAGCATCTCAGCATCACCTACAGCATACATTTATAAAGCAGACTATGAGATCTTCATCCACAAATGGTGATAATAGCAAAAGTTAGCAGTGGACGGTGCTTGAAAAGCATTTATCTCTTATCTCAAACATTAACATAATGCTCCAGGAACAGGTTAGCCGTGCAGCATAAGTTACAGTTACCAACAAGAAGTGAACTAATGTGTAGTACTGGAAATCCACCTGAAGAAGGCCTAACCTCATTAAGCTCGTTGTACAGATATCGGGAAAATTTCAAGTTGTGGAGGCTGTTGTTATCATGTTTGTAGTCAATGTACTGACCAAACCAACCAAATCCAGAGACGCGTGCTTTGCCGTATCTGAGCATCTGAAGACTGTTGACGGTGGGACAGCTTGTTGCTCTCCTCTGCCATCCTGCTGTGATGTGATGTTCTGTCATTGAGTCATAATTTAGTTTCCCCTGCAGGCTGTTTTCATGTCCTCCTCCAATCAGAGGCCAGAAACTGGAAAACGCAGTACGAGCTGCCGTGGAGCCGCCACAGTCTGAGCTGCTGACTGACTCTCCACCTGTATCGCATTTTTTACTTCCATCTCCCTTCTGTACTTGAATATACACTTTCCTGATGCTTAAACTGCATCAAGAATCTCTGAATCTTCTGTGAATCTCTGAGGGGGATTTTACAGAAAGTAGCTGTGCAGAGCCTCCGGCAGTTCAGAGGTTGATAGCCGGGTTGGGGAACTTTCTCAGGGCATTTTGCAGTGTCTGCTTCAGCACCACCACCACCTCCAATGCTCATCTCTATAGTAACATGTATGAACGGATAAGCGTCAAGATTGTAGAATGTAGGTCAAAGCAAAGATGGCGTTGGCTTGAATGTTAGAGAGCAATGTTCTTAAAAATAAGGAGGATTTCTGTGGATATTTTCAGCGTTCGTATCTGAGACAACACAACATCTTATCTTCTTTAAGCAGTGATCACCTGCTTTCCCGTTGCTACAGGGAGAGTTGGAGCAAATGTTCTTATTCAGGTACAGTACGTTCTACATTGTGTCTCGTCAGGCGTAAAGAGAAGGGAGAAAATGAGGTCTTTGTTTTCGTTCTTGTTTTCTACTCTTTTTCTCATTACGTTCAGCCTTAACATCACTTCCTCCGGGGCAGGAAGAGGAGGGTGGGGCGGGGGTGTTTGACGCTGCAGTCGTCGCAGCGCTGCTCTCAGTGGTGGACCTGCCAGACCTCAGTACAGTCAACAGACAGGGATGAGTCAAAGTGTCCTCTGGCCAACAGAGAGTGCGTCACTCATACACATGAGCAAACACATGCATGCACACACACATACACACACACAAACACGCATGTACACCCCATATGCAAAAGGTAGCAGCGCTGCCGAGTGAAAACCCTGCATCTCCAACATGTCAACTTGTGTGAAACTAAAATGCTGCTTGTTTTCAGCAAGAGCATTTTAAAAGTTTCTTTGTTGGTTATAAAGGATACATTCCCCTCAAGAGCAGCAAATAAACTTAACTTGAAGTGAAAACGAGTCATTTCGAAGAAAAACAGCCTTGTTTTTTCGCTTGACTGCTGTCCTAGAATTTATCCACCAGGCTTTTGAAACTCTTATGATCTGAGCTGTTGTAGCCACTTTTCTAAACATAACGCTGACCTGTCTCCAACATTATAGAGAGATTCAGCTTAATGTGTTAGCAAGCTAACATTCCCATATTACTAAAGGACAAGGTCCAGCAGAGGCGGATAGGAATGTTATTAGTTTTGCTGGTTTTATACGTAAACCAAAGTGTTGGACACAATATAATATTGACTTCAAGGTAGTGCATCACGAAAGTTCGTACAATTCGTCCTGAGGTATAAATTCCATGACAATCCCAATAGTTATCTGATGTCACCCTCATGCTAGCGCTTGGAGAAAGGTCAGAGGATCATTTGGATTCATCTTCTGAACGTCTTATAGTTGTTGAGCTATTGCCATCTGGACCACAGTGGTTAACCGGACGATTCACTGCTCAGATCTAAATTAAGTTATCTTTATCTTGAAAATGTGTGCCTTTGATTCATTTTTCACATTACGGTCAGTTTACCGTTCTGAGAAATACTAATCAACCTGTGAAAATAGTCGTATTCTATCTGTTCCTAGTGTATAGAGCACAGGAATACACGGGATAGGACCCAAGTGCAGACAACGGAAGCAGAGCAGATGCAGTTCAATTATTTATTTAAACACTACAGGGGCAAAAGCCTACAGAGCGGTGATGAGCCAGGCACAGATCAAAAACCAGGGAAGCAGTCCGACACAGCCAAACAAATCCAGATTGGAGAAGGCAACACAAGGTAGCAAGTGTTAGAGAAAATGATACGGCAACGAGCAAGGGGCAAGTTAATACAGTAGTGAGGAAATATGTTACTGGTTACACTGTAAGAAATAAACATCCAGTGTTTTTGGACATTGATCTAGGAATGGACATCTCCACATTCAAAGCCTAGAGCGTTGCTTTATAGATGGGTTTCTTGTATACAAATGCTAGTGGATGCGTGCGCAGCCAGGTAGCCGGTCAGAAGACTGTAGTCAGCCACTGTAATCAACGTAGATTACGCATTGTTTGGAAATTCTTGTTGACTGAATAATAAACTGCCATTTCAGAGATGGTTTGTGTTTCATTTTGAATATTAATATAATATGCGCGACCGCACTGCAGGTTAGCCTGTATTGCCTATGTCCGTAGCCTATATGATACAGCATCCCCTGGTCTGAGAGGCTGAAGTGTTTTCAGTTCAGCTGGTTGTTTAGTCCTCAGGTTAATTATTGTTCCAGTAAAGTGGATTCACATCGCTGCTGAACAGGCTTCCCGCCACTTTTAAGGATGGGGTGGTTGAAAGTAATTGTAACGAGTAACGTGACTATTTACTTTTAATACCAAGTAATAACGAAAGAATTATTAATACTTTTTAAATGAGTAATAAGTAAGTAACTCACTGCTGCTTAATATGTCATATAAAGTAAAATGTCGCAAAGACAGTGCTGCTTTCTGCCCCCGTGTTGCGTGCGCATCTCGGTGGTGACGTTGCACAGAAACCCGTCAGATATACAGGATAAACATGTTGGAGCATACATTGCCTTAGTCTCAAAAACACATGATGCTCAATTGAACTGCAGTGCACACGCACACTCCTGCTTGACGATCACTTGGACCCATTTACACACATAGCCTACACGTGCTTCGCAAAAGCATCCACACTTGACACTTAACTTCTGCCAACATCCCTTATAATCCACTCAAAACAAAAACATCTGCAGGCAGTAGCTTGGGTTAAGTCATGTTTTAATGTGGCATACATGCAGCCAGTCATCCAAGAAATAGAAAACGAGCGAGTCTCTGCAGCCGTTGCACTGTCAAACAGCAAAACACGGCCATATGGCGGCACATCTCCATATGGCGCTCTACGGTTTACACGAGGTAAGACTGTGTGAGGAGTAAACAAGCGTCGCTCAGGCACACGCACATGAAAGCAGCAAGAGTGTAAATAAGTGGTGGAAGCCCAGAGGTGAGGGGAGGGATGGGGGCAGTGTGTATATATGTGTGTGCGGTGGGGCTGGTTAACGGGGACAGCGAATACCTCCAAGGTGCCCTTTAGCAACACAGTTAACGCCTGGTAGCTGTGAAGGAGCCGCTCGCTGAACAACAGAGGAGGCTGCTGGGTGTGAATGTGAGGAAGAGTAACATGTTTAATGATGAACTTTAGAAAATGACCAGAGTTTGATTTACCTTCATCAGAAGGGGCCAAATGTTTTACTCTTTCATGTACACATTTTTAGCAACATTTCCTTCCAGATGGTAGAGATGGCATTTGATTTTTTTTAATTTATAAGAGGTATATAAACATTTTATTACACATTATAATGCAGTTGTAAGCTGATATTTTAAGTGAGTGTTATTTCTCAACAGTATAACAAGTATAACTTCTCTCTTGAAGACATATTTTATATTATTACTATTTTGTTTTACTACATTGTCATTGATTGTGTGTCATGTGCAGCAGCCTCCACTTAAGGTTCTCACAGGAGGTGCTGTTAAGAAATACATTAATAAGCATTAGAGTGTGTTGTAAAGCCTTTATTTACTGTGTACTGCCCTTACTGTACAGTTTGGAGTTATATGTGACCATGAACTGGGTTCAGTTAGCCAGCTGAGGGCAACAGCATTTGAAGGCAGCCAGCCCCAAAACTGTCAGTCTTAGCGGTGTGGTTAGGCCTATAGCTGAAATGATTATTCAGTTAATCAATTAGTTGATTGACAGAAAATGAATCAGCCGCTACTTTGATAATTGATGAATCATTTGAGTCATTTATACATGACAGCAAACTGAACTGTTGATTGGACAAAACAAGCAAACTGAATATGTCAACTTGTCACTTAAGGAAACTGTTTTAGGCATTTTAAAACTATTCTCTAACACCGTACTTAAATAGACAAAACAATCAATTATATAATGTAATAAACAGATTAACTGGTAATGAAAACTATTGTTAGTTGCAGCCCCTGTTAGGCCCACATAATCTGAACCAGTTACAGGAAATTACCTTCAAAACACAAGGATTTACAGGCATAAGTAGAGAGATGTTGACGTTTAATAACCAGCCATTTGCTCAGAATTAAAACCCAATATTACAGTCTTATAAATAAATCCCTGTTTTACTTGAGTTTAGCCTGTATATCCAGTTCATCAGTTTTCAATTTTGCTGTTGTAAACACACAAAATTGTGCTCGCTTAAAATCATGGATGAACTGTAGTTTGCATAAGCAGTGGCAGTTACTGTCGCCGGTGGAAGACATATCTAAATCAAAATTATGTTGTTGCTGTATGTTCATTGTTTTCTTTTATCTCGCATGGTTGTTTTTTGCATTTGTTTGGCATACAGTATTTATTGGACTCTTATGTTTGGTACTTAAAGTATATCTTAATGCTTTTACTTCTGAACTATTTTTACTTTGTAAAAGATCTGAGAAGTGTGTTTGAACTATCAAAAGTAAAAGTTGTCAGTATGCAAAATGGTCCTCTAATGAGTGTTACATTACTAATTCATAACATACTTTGTAAGGAGCATTTTAATGTTGCATGAAGTTAAAGTTGCACAAAATTAAAGGTCCTGCAAACTACTGAAGTAAATGTACTTTGTCACTTTTCACCTCTACTGACAGGTAACGTCTGGGTGCAGAAACGAGCCAAAGAGCAACAGAGATGGAGACTATATGAATAAAAGGATCTTAACATCAACCTCGAACCAAACGCAGCTCCTGCTAATGGATTTCCCTAAAGAACCTGACAAGCGGTACGCACCCACCCTCTCCCATTAAAGCTTCATTAAAGCTTTATTGTTCCATACAGTACCACTCAATGCAATCACACGCTCTCCCCTTCCTGCGTCACGCTGCTTTGTGATGTTCATGCTGTTCACCGGAGAAGTGACAGGTGCAGCAGTAATGGGCTGCTGCAGAGTGGTCCAGGTCTGCCTGTCGAGTCCCAGAAGTGCAGCAGTCAGAGCAGCAGCAGGACCTCTGCTCCATGTGAGCCCGAGAGTCGAGTTCAGGTTGATTATCACTGTTTGTTCCATGATTGCACAGTCAGCGGTCTGAGAAACTGGTGTCTCCTCCGATGATGGTCACTGAGATGAGAGATGAAAATGGCTAAAAATTAAAGTTAGATCAGTTTTAATGTTTGCGTAGCACAATATAACCATTATGTATTTAAAGTATTATTATTAGTAACGAGTCATTTCTATTAATGTTATCACAGTTATTATTAATATTAATCCCTCAGTAATTATTCAGCCTGATAATCTGCATTACAGGTTAAATAAATCAAATAAATGTAAATATTAATTGCTCTGTCCTACAATTCCAGTGTTTCACATGGTGATATATGACCTAATTTATATGCATTTTTATTGGCTCAAATATCTACAAACTCCCTACTCTAATTAGGCCACTGTACTCTCATGCAGTGTGAATATTACTTTTTAAGTAGTTTGGTTGTTAATTGATGAGGATACATTTAATAACTTGCGTAAGAGTTGCAGTGTTAAAAGAATATACAGGTGTTTTTGCTGGGTTTTAGTCAATTTTCACTGAATAAAAATCAGACTGCAGAGACTAAGTATTATTTATTTAATTTCAGTGAACAACAGTTCCTCTGCCTTTCGGTGTTTTTGGTCACATTCAAACAGATGCGGGTGGTTTCTCATATTTGAGATTTCAGAGGTGAATGCTAAACAGCAACATTTTTAGTTGAATAAATTCATTTTCATGTCCAGTTTTTAAGCATATTTGGGAAAACTACTGGAGTAATGTAACATTGCATCCTATGTAATCGATTCATTTACTAAAACATCTTGGATAGGTGCAGTCACCTCCTCATTCACTGGTCATCCAAACTACAGTCAGGACTGACACTGAATCTTTCTCTCATCTCTTTTGTGCTGATGAACTGTATGAAGTTCATTCATTCAACCTTTATTTGTACTACAGAGACCATTGATAGGTGATTTACAGTACGCAGACATTGGGTCACTTATAAAAGTGAAGAAGTTTCCACATGAAATGGTTTCCACTTTGTGCCATTCTAGTCTGAAGTTCATGAAATTTACTCCTATTTTCAAACTTATGTATAAAAGCAAGTTCTTACTCCCCCAGTTATTTAAGACAGCTCCAGATGTCTTGTGATGGCCCTGTGGAGACAGACATGCGCACATCTTTCAGGAGAGGTATATTTCTTTTCAGTAGTAGGTGCACTTTATATTACTCATATAAAGATCAACTTTTTTTTTATCTTTCATTTCCAATGTGTATATCATAATGTATTCTCTTAAAAATGTTTTGTCAAATGTCTGTTGAATGTTCATATTGAATTTTACCATTCAATATGAATTTATCTGAGATTATTCTTGAATAAGGAAATCGATTCACTGAAAGTGTCGTGAATCAGCTCCAAGACTGACACTTAAGATTTAGTCCTACACGTCACTTAAATTATGATTGAGTTACTTGATTACTAACTTTAAAGCACAGCTTTGAGCCAATATTTTTTTACTCTTAATTCATAGCAGTGTTATTTCTGAGAAGCTTGACAAATACGGTTATTTCCATAATAACTTCCCATTCTTGGTTTACCTTTTGTGTTGTTCTTATTCTGTGCTCAGGACACAAACAGCTGGTACCTGAAAGTTTCAGGTAATCAAGGTTACCAAGAATACCTCAGTCTGATTATCTTGTTACTCTGAATGAATCTGAAACTGTACAAAACTACAAGATGACCACAAACCACCACAGGAGTTTTCTGAAAAGTAATTCTTTTATTAATATTTTACAATCCTTTATTAATGGTTATGTCATTATTTACTTTTTCAGCGCCACTTTGCAAGTGTCATTATTCCATGCTGTCTGACGACAACAACAACAACAAATAAACAAAAAACAAAGGAGAGGTTTGAAGAATGAGAGTCTATACAACACTTTTGTCAAGAGGCAGAGAGAGATTCACATTTCGGCTTGACCTCTCATCCCTTCCTCTTGTCAAAAAAAAGTAAACAAAAAGGTTAAAAGCAGGACTGTCAGTCAAGTGAATAAGTGAAGAGTCGTCTGTCTGTCTGTGGGTCGGTCTGTTTGGCTATAAAAACACCCCACACTCCTGTTGAAAAGTTTCTAAACTTTAAAAAGAACAGGGGTCCTCATTCTCCTCTAGGTTTTAAAATGCTTTCCCCGTCTCTGAAAAATAATACACAATGTACTACAATTAATCAAAACAAATACAAAATATAAAGATGGTCTCTCTTCCAGGCGCTGCTCCAAAAATTGGAGGACAATATTTGCATTTTAGAAAAGCGTTTTTTTGAAATGGAAAGGGACACTGGCAGGTAAAGAGAGGGAAAAACTCTGAGATTCCCAAATGATTAATGGAAATTACTATTTTGGTACGAATCTGTCGAGGGGAAGATTATTTAGTTGCTGTTGTGCTGTGGCGTCGGGAGCTGCTGGCGGATACATTTCCTCATTAAATGATCTATCAAATACTTCCTGAGAAATAAAGGAAATATCTACCTGGCATGAAGAGTGGAGGGGAGAGCTGGCCGGCTGAGAGAGACATGAAGAAAGGAAAACAGAAAACCCAAAGTGTTTTGGTTATAACAAAATAACTGCAGTGTGTTGGTGCAGAGTTCAGGATGCAGGGTGCTAGAAAAGCTAAAATCATGACTTGTTGGTAGCAAGAACTGGGCAGTGTGTGTGTTTCTTGTCAGCCCAGTCGGCTCATTCGAACCCGTCAGTGTGTAAACGTGGAGCAGTGAGCTGGAGGACAGAGATGTGGGCAGCAGTGCTGGTGTTGCTTAGTTTGTGCTCTTCAGCACAGAGAGAAGAGGAGGAGGGAGAGAGGAAGGCTTGTGGGAGACTAACAAACTGTCCGTACAGCTGCTGGTAGCATCCAACACCCACAACACTCACTGCTGGAGCTTTGCATGTTAAATCAGTTCACAAAAAAATACATTTTCTCATTTACCTCTGGTGCTTTCTAGCCAGGCAGTGTTTCGCTTTTATTTGTTAAGGTTTAAGATACACAGAGATTTGCAGCAGCTAAGACGTGTCTGCAGCAGCATGACAGGCTGGAGATGTTATTTCTACCACTAGATTAAGAGAGGAATAGTTTAGGTTTGATGAGAAGGAGATAGACACCACTTATGTCTGTAGTAGGTAGTGATGAAGCTACAGCCAGCAGCTGGTTAGCTTAGCCTAGCTAAAAGACTGGAAATTGAAAAACCAAACTGTAAAACCATTTGTAGTTTTACACGACGTTATGTTTGAGACAATTTTTTAGGTCAGAAGCCACCAGGCAACCGCAACGTTACTGCTCTGCTACGGTTTGTTTAATCTGTACAAAAACTAAATTTTTTGTACAGATTAAACAAACATTATATACAATTGTTAACTTGTGAAGCTAATTTGGTTACCTTTGGCTAGCTTCTGTTATCATTCTTCAAGTTAAGCTAATCTGACAGACAGCAGCTTCATACTGAAAGTGCAGACATGGGAGTGGTATAAATCTTATCTACCTCGCTTGGCAAGAAAGCCAAACATCACCAAAATGTCACCAAAGACAATATTGCTATAAATATGTATTTATGGAAAAGCAAATAAAGCTAATGTCACGTACGTTACCTCCTTCATAACACTGAATTAGTGTAAATAAATAAAAAAGTACATTGAGGCAGATTAAGCCCCTGAAACAGCTGCCCCTGACTACTATAAGAACCGCCAGGAAGTGAAGAAAAGATTCACCACAAACTCCAAACATTTGCAGACATCTGGATATAAACAATGTCATCCAGGCGGTTGTACATTAGCTGGCTATTTTGCTGGTTGCTAGTGTTCTGTGTAGCCACTCCCAACACAGAGGAGCTGAATGTATTCAGTTTAAAATACCTCGAAACGCGGACAAATAAAAAACTAAACCACTGTATGCATGACTAGATTTCACCAGAGAAAGATGAGAAAAATATAATTGTTTTTTATGTAATTTGGGTGAACTGACCTTTGAATTTAAAGAAAGGTGAACCACAGGAGCCACAGAAGCTTGAGGGCCAAACTCAAGAGTTTTAGCTTAAATTCTGAATATATACATATTCTTATTTTCCCCGAGTATAATCCCATTCCTCTATAACAGTTTCCAAACCAAACTGTGATATAACACTGCCCACCAGGTAAAAGACAGTTACTACCAACACCTCGCTGGCTGTGTTGTCACACTCCTCCACTGTGGCTAGATGGGAGTAGGCAGGGCAGGATATTTTTAGACCGGCTGGTGGATTCACAAAATGAACTTCACTTTTACCACTTCACAAGAATACAACAGGACCTCTGAAAGACTCCAGAGAAGCCTGTGGTGCCACCTACGACGAATATTTACCCACATTTGGCTGGTGGTGGTGTTCATTCTCCACCCTGGTGTAACGGACAGTCGGGTCGGTGTTACATCTACGACGATCAGGTTAGGTCAAGGTAGACGCTCCGCACGCCAGAGGCAGGTTTACAGGTCGAAGGTTCGGTCTGTAAGAGCTCATCAGTATTGAGGCGATGAAGTGCGACAAGCCCATGTTGAAGCAGCAGCAGGGCACATTATTTAACATTATTTAGCTCCTGTTTGCTGGTAGATGAGTTTATATTAACCAGTCAGCAGGGAGGCGAAGTTTGATCATGTTTTTTAACCTGAGTCTCGCACCAAACATTCAAGTTTGTGTACGATTTGTTTAGAGGTGAAACTCAAAACACTTTGGCCTTTTTTCCACTTCAAGAATTTAACGACCCGGACATTAAGGTGTAGCCATTGTCACAGGCTCGGCTTTTTGTTTCCATTGTGCCCCTACTGCTTTGAAATCCAAATCCAGGTTGAGGTAATCTCAGATGGAAGGAATGTAACAACTGGTTTGGATTACAGCAAACACTACAATTAATAACTGCAGATAAGTTCAGGAGATAATCTGAGAATTTCTGACGTGTTTTGCTGCCTCATTGTGTGTTTAATATTCGGTCTGGAGCTGGTCTCCATCGATCCTAACCTACTCCATGTGGGGCATCTTCTATTATTTAAATAAAAGACATTTTCCATCGTCCATTTTACTACTGGAGCAAAAACGCACAAAAATGATTGTTGTGCAGATATTGAAGCAGTGTTAAATTTACAATGATGTACACTCTGTTGCCAGATTATTAGGTATGCCTGATGCATTCTAATTAAACAGTGCTGCAATAAATCCTCCTCCCATCACAAAGGTTATAATGATCTTAAAGCTGAATAAAAACCTATCTGAAACTGTTTCAACAAAATTGGATCATTATAAGCTTTGTGTTGGGAGGATTTATTGCAGGACTGTTGTGTTTACCTAATAAACTGGGAACTGAGGGTATATCCAAATTGTACTTGTTTGTAAAACACAGTGAAAAAAAAAGCAGAACCTAGACTTAAGGGGTTCTTACAGGTTCAGGTTATGGTAACCTGCAGGTTACGGGTCGTTATGTTTCTGACTGATCTTCAGTCAGTTCATATCTCCTCCTTTATCTTGTCTTCTCGCTGGATTTACAAAAATAAATTTACAATCATCACCCGATTCCTGCCCTGCTACTGCATCACTGCTCCATACCACAAATTTGGGAAAAACACTGACAAAACACACATTTAGTGTGTGTGGTTGTGGGTTGAAGCTTCTATGCTTGCTAACTATTTAGGTTTTCTTGTTTTGAAAGTGTACAGAGCCTTTATTGTATGATTAACCAATTATCTTTGGTTCTTAAGGGGCAAATATAAGCATTTTTTTAAAGCCAACATAATAGGATAACACAAAGGAGAAAAGCACATGATAGTCTGAATATTTTGAGGGATTCTTGTGTCTTATCTGCCCAAATAAATCAAAATCTTGTTGTTTTAAAGAGTTCCAGTTCAGGAATATATGGAAATAAAAGGCCTGATTATGTAGGGATGGAAAGGAGGAAGGAGGAGGAGGAGGAGGAGGGATGACAGAGTGGGAGGAGGAATCACTGCCGGGGTGAGGGTGATGATGTTGGAAGGGTCAGAGGGAGGGAGGGTTTTCAGATGTGTTTTTGCAAACCCGCTCGCCCCCATCTAGCCCGAACATCTCCTTCCCTCAACAAGCTGAGATCAGATCCAGGAATGTCAGCAGCTTTCTTCATTTGTTTGTTGTCTATCCGTCTGTCCCTCCTACACTTCCTAAGCCGTCTGTTCGTCTTTGTCTCGTCTTTCTTGCTGCGGGTCACTGAAGGTCTCGGTCTTCTAGGTACCGGTACTCAAACGTGAAGCCTTCCTTCTTCCGCTGGCCCCATTTCTCATAGTCAAAGTAAATGTACGTTCCCTGAAAAAACATCCAATGCAAAAAACATTTAAAGACAAAGTCAGAGCAATGATGACCTGGCTGCCTGACAATAAAAACCTGCACAATTTTTTTGTCGGCCGCTGTGTGTTTTCCCCAAAACTCATTTGCAGAGAAGGGGCACTGGATTCATACTCCTGCAGTGACTGGCCGCTGATAACTACGGCATTTTTGCATTTATACTTGTGCGTTGGAGTTGGTGTTCCACTGGGAGGTCTTCTGTTGGCCGAGTTGGCTAACTTCCGGTTTAGCCTTCCGCTAACTTGAATGGGGGTTAAATAATAATTGTGCGGCTCACATTCTGATAGTGAAATGAGTCATTTAAGCTCAAAATAGAAGAAGGAATCATGTGCTGCTGTGCAGTTTTAGATTATTAGATGTCTCTTTCAGGCAGCCTTTGGTTTCCATTAATAACTGGATGGTGTAAAAATCAATAGACAGACTCTTTGGTGAGTTGCGTTACCATCGCAGTGAATATCAAGTCTGTGTTCATTGTTCACAATTTTCCACTGTGGTTGCTTAGAAGTGAGTCTGTTCCTCTATGACACACAACAAGTATGTTTTGGGAAATTGAGATTTTCATAATGAACACAAATGGATGAAAATCAACATCTGCCTAGAGCTGCAGATAAACATCAGCAGTTTGGTTTTGCAAAACGGTTAGAGGGGTTTGTAGTAAAAAGGCTAAAAACGCTGGTGTGGGCCTATAAACTTTCTCCAAAAGTGGTCAAAAATGTGTAGCTGACCTGCTCAAACTCATCAGTGATGGTCTTGGGTTCTTCATGCCTCTGAAACCACATCATGTACTTTGTGTGGAACCTCCATGACTGTTTCTTCAGGGCTTTGGCTGCCAGATACTGGGCCTTAGTGCCCTGCAGAGAGGAGACATAAAATGACTTAATAAGCAGAAATACAGCATGATGAGGCAAAATACAGTTTTTGGTTCAGGTGTGGATCACCAATTTTGTGAATCTTCAAGTAGCAGTTTCCTACACGTCCCAGAATACCTAAATCAACTGCTCCTAATCAAATACAGGTGTAAACTAAAATGACATTTCAGAGTGTGAATGATTCTGCCTTTAAATCTAATGCATTTCATTCTGAAGCTGCTCTCCCTCTTTTGAAAGATTCCCCTTTGATTTAGACCGAACTCGGACATTCACTGCATATCTTTTTGATCCTTGAATCACTTTAAACTCTGCAGTAGCAGATAAGAACATGATCTACATTTGGCCAGTTATCTACAGAACAAAGACACTTGTGCTTTGATAGCACAACGTCCTACCTCCAGGTAGTAAAAGATGAAGAAGAGGGTTTCCGTGGAAAGCCTCTGGTAAAACTCTACAGTGTCGGAGTGGGGCGGTGGCATCTGGTGGTGGAAAGGCATGGTGGGGCTGGGATTCCTCATCAGGTACTGCCTGTAATATCCAACACAGACAGCGTTATTGGGACAAAACTCGAGGAAGGAAGGAATTTATAATAGAAGTGAAAAAACACCGACTGCTTCGGGTTGGGGCTTGCATTTATTTAGTGTGTTAATAGGGATGTTAATGAATGGGACCAATCTGTGACATTCAGGGAGATTTTTAAACACGTGCATCATCAATCAATGATAATCAAATATCTCTTCACGCAGCCCCCTCTGAAGTCCCCAAGACCTGGAGACTGACTTTGGGGTTCCTCTTTAACATTGTATTTTTGCTGGATTCATGGAACATATAAAAATTTAAAGATCAGGCTAATGAGACCTTAATGTTAATAAATAGATTTTAACAATGGGTGTGATGAGATCTCGTACCACCTCTCGTGAGATTAAAACGTAAGGCTATATCTCGTCAAGAGAATAAATGGAAGTGCAAAAATGCTCTGTTTGGGACTGAGAGCTGTCCTCTCATCCTAACATACAGTCCTAAACAGGGTCGTGTCTGTCAGACGGTCTGAAGGGGATACTACCTTTCTGAATATGCTGAAATTTCAGGAGATTAAAACTGAATTCAAATTAAACAATTAATAATTAAGGTGAAAAGGTGCCACATGCACATTTAAAGAAATTACTTCCCCAAACAACACAAAAGACACAAAAGAGGAGGGATGACTGAATTATTCCTGCATGTGAGTTGATTCAGCAGGGATGAAATTACATGAGAAAAGTTGATCTAGAGGAGAAACATATCTTAAAACAACACATAAGCCTGAGAGCTGCACTGTGTTATATTCTGTTATATTTTTATTATTTTGAGTTGTCACCTGCAACCTGAATGTGTTCCCTTTACATAAATAAAAACGTTTCCACCCCAAATTGGTGCAGAAAAAAAATCACCAGAATTAAATGTTTAATGCTCAAGATTTTCATATAATTCGCACTGAACATTTGTTAAAAATAATGTTAAAATCTTGTCTGGTCTCGATCTCGTGAACCAAATATCGTCTCGTCACATCCCCAAAGTTTAATAGAGTAAGCACAATAACAAAGAGAGCTAAACGGGTGTCATTTCAGGCTGTAATCTCAAGTGTTTTAAAAGTAATCATCATGGGTAGTGATCCTGCAGTGGTATGATTTTACCTGTGAATCAAGAATGTCAGTATAAACAGAAAAATTACAAAATATAGTTTAATAAATGGGATATAAATTAACCAGTGTCACCACACTGCCTCTAATCTGAAGTAAAACAGAATAATTAGCTTTTCTAAAGCCTCTCATGAACAAAGAGGTTTTTGATGAACCACTTTGTGGACCAATTAACTAATCCATTAGTCAGACTGATCGACAGAATCACCTATCTGATTGTAGAAGTAGGAAAATCTGCCCAGATGTACTTTTCCCATCCGAACCACGTATTTTTAGATCAGTGGTAAACACAGTTTGTCCTCTCTGTTTCCATTAGGCCGTTTCAGCGTTAGCCAGGTCAGCGCCCACCAAGAATAATCAGCATGTCCCACTAACAGGCAGAAGGTTTCAGACTGATTACACTCTAATCACTAATATGCTTACTTTGATTACGTAAACTCAAATAAGGTGGAAATTACTGTATGTGGCTGTAAGCACAAAAATAACTGTGTCCTGGAAATGAATTATAGATATTAAGAAACACTGTCACTCAACTGTCAACGTCATAATCTTGTTTTAAACACTGAGGATGAAGGCTCAGTGTGTGTGTGTGTGTGTTTGTGTGTCACTCTCCTCCTCTGACTGTAAAACACAACAGGTACTGTGGGACAAGAGGGTTTGAGTGTTTGGATTTAAATGTCAATTGTACCTGTGTGGGCTGAAAGCGCTGTAGATACAGAACCAGTATAATCTGTTCAGTAATTGTGCGTGCTGCCTGTGTGTGTGTGTGTGCACACGTTGTGTTTGCGTGTGTAGGTATGCAGCATTACTGTTCACTGGAATATCTGAAAGCACTAATCACACGCAGAGATGTGATTTTCATTATGTCTCATGCTTCAATACCACATTATTCTTTTTGCTCTGTCAGCTGATTCATTCTGTCGTTCTCTAAGTTGGATGACCAAAATAAGATTTGGAAAACGATTCAACAATCAAATTAAATTAATTTATTAATTAGATCTGCAAGAAAATGAAACCTATAACTAGGGCTGGGCAACATGGCCAAAAATGTTATCACGATAAAAATTATTATTTCTTTAAAGTTTAAAGGCTAATTTTTGCTCCGGAGTGAAAATTGAAGGAACCAGATGGTTAATAGCGGTTTTCAACTTTTCTTTACAGTCAGAACATGACAAACAATTGATGTCAAACAGTGGATCACTTAACAAATCTGAGGTAGAACATTAAAAACTATTATAAAATCTTTTCCCAACATATATTCATGAATAAATATTTTTTCAGTCCCTTTTTCCTCAACAAAACACATATTTACATGCTAATTTGCTTGTGATTCAAATGAGTTAAATCAAACATTTATTGATGATATATTGAACATCTGTTATGTTATTTCTAGTGGTGGGCCGTTATCGGCGTTAACGGCTGCGTTAACGCGAGACTCTTATCGGGCGACAAAAAAAATATCGCCG
>JAPMOB010096169.1:0-11936 GCA_029875015.1 Lepomis gibbosus
CCCCTACACACTCATAAATTCAGCAGGGACAGAGAAGAGTAGAGAAAAGAGACCGTTACAGAAGCTCTTGTCCAGCTGCACATTGTGTTGTTTTACACATCTGCCTGGCAACTGCATTCACATTGCGCTCTTAAAACTAAGTGATATAAAACAGTGTTCCTGTCAATAACAGCAGGATGAATTCCAGACAGAAACTGAGTACACTGAAGACTGGGAAAGTAAATGCATGGATTATTGCCAACGTGAGAAAAAGCATTTCATTTTCCTGAAAAACATTTTATATGAGGGTAGAGGGCAAAGTGAAAAGAGGGGTTTCTTATGGTCATTTATAAAATAAGTTGCACCTTTTATTAGTGTATAAAAGTAGGACTGGGCCTACCTGTGAGCTGCAGGGTCTGCTTTTACTAGACGGCGTTGACGGGACAGAGTCTGGCAACTCTGAGACCTCCGTGTTGCCTGATAAGAACTCAAACAGCTGGATCTTTGCGAAAGAATAAAAAAAGTATTTAGAGAGATAAATCAATTGATCTTTAACTCAGTAGCCAATCTGATCATCCACAATCAACATCATCACTCTGATGTCAACCAGCTCCTGCTCACCGGGCTCACAGGGTCCTCTTGGTCTGAGTCCACTAGTCTCAGCTGTTTGTACATGGAGAGGATATCAACCAGGTCCACAGTGTTAGAGCGTTTCAAGAACGATTCGTATGCCTCCAGGATGAGATCATAGTTCTCCAAGCGTGCAAAGTTGGGGGGTGGCAGGTGAAGTTTGTCTAACAGTAAGTGTTTCCAGGCCATCAGGACATCACTCAGAGCCACTTTGAACTCTCCACCGTGCTGTCACAGGAAGAGAAAAAACAGTGAAAGCAGCAGCCGTAATTACTGACAGCCTGGAACCAATCAGTTCAAAAGCAGAAAGACCTTCTCCTGCAGTCCAAAAGTGGGCCATGAGCGGTCTCAGCCGGAAATCTGTGGTAATGTCATCAGTTATAGACGTGATGACAGTCACCCTGATGGTTCAATTGAATTATGCCGTGATGATGATGTGAATTTGGCTTGCACAGCTTGGTTTTTGTGCCGCTGGATGACGTACAGCAAGAACACAGGGAATATTGACAATGTTTCATTCCTATTTTACTGAAAGTATATTAACCTTTTCTGTTATTTGTTGGTTTACATCCCTTTGTGGGGGATGTGTGGAGGAGGAAAAGAACAGATTGCAAGGTGTGGTTAGCTTCAGCACTAATGATCAGCAAAATAGAGATCCCTCACATGGCTTTATACTGAATAAGTCCACAAAAGGTATTTAAGATTAGAATAGCCAAAGTACAAGAAGTGGTTGGTTTACTTTTGCGTATAGATATATGCACTTTTAACATAAGGTGTTGGGTATTGTTGGCAGCCATAGGTTTGACACAGCCATTGACCCATGTGTATTTCAGCAATTTTCTTTGAATTGAATGAATACTACTAATTTGAATGGAATCGAATTAAACTGTTTTAATTAAAAGTAATGAACTGTTACCTGCTTATTAACTTCAGCCATGGCTAGCTGCAGCACCATCAGCATGTCATCAGCTCCATGAATTGTGGTCCTCTCAGACTGTAAAACCGTGTGGCACTCTCTCCTGAAGGTTTTAACCATCACCTTTAGACGGTCTCCTAAAGCCTCCATTTCCCCCTGAAACAGCATTAAAAGGAAGATACACTCTCAAAACATATAAACACGTGGTTCCTATACTTACAACAAAGATAGGCAATTGTAGAATCACTTGACCCGGGTTTCTCTTTTGAACAAACCAAATTAAAAGACGACTTGTAAAGAGCAAAGAAAAGGCATGGACTTCAAAGTGGACAACAGCAATGCCTGAACAAGTTATAAAGAGTTTCTTGCCTTTTCCATTAAAAGGAATGCCTTCAGGTACGTTGGCCTCGGTGGCACAATTACAGAGAAGCCGTAACCTTCTATTTGCAATGTGTTTATGTCAGCTCATAACGTTACACGATTCAGAAACATACCTAAGAGCATCCTATATTTATGGTTAAATTATATCACAAACAATGTTAATTTAATGGCGCAAACCTCCAATATTGTAGTAGCGCGTGTGCTTAGCCCCTGAGAACACTGAAGCAGCTGTTTGAAATTTTAAATTGCCGATGACGTTAACTGCATCCTGACCAATCAGGTTCTGGTAGAGATGAACGGGAGATATAAACAAAAAGTATTTATCTCCTACATTAATTTTTGTTATAGTTTCGCGACAGAATACTAGAAAATGTTGTTTATCTTAAACCAAACTTTGCTGCCCAACGGTATACCATTATATCGCGACGGAGTTTAGATATTTTTCATTTACGTTGCGAGAAATCCCCCATGACGTTTGTACTCAATGGTATATTCCAAGCCGAACCCGGAACAAGCATGAAGACTTGTCAAACGCGCGCACCATTTGATTCAAGGGATTTATAAAAATAAAGTGTTTAAGCATTTAAGTACTTCAGTACTGTATTCTGAATCGGAATAGACTCCCACAACCAAGAGGTAATTATTAAGTAGTCAGTCGGCGCGTTAAGTTGTAAAACACAGGCAATATAAACTTTTGTTTGGCTAATTTCTAGCTAGCTGTGTACTTAAATGTGAGCCAGATAGCAGTCACGTTTTAGCTCTTTGCCAGGTGACACATTACGTTGATATGTTACGATAGTTACATGAAGACAGGAGCTGTGGGTGCATCATAACGTTACTAGCGAGTCAGTAGTCATATGCAGAATTCGGCATTTGTGTTTCTTTACTGGTTCATTGTGGGAATAACAGTCTAACCTCTAATTTAGCCCCTGCTAAGTTCCACATAACTCTATAATAAATAATAAATAAATAAAGCACTGCGTTGTGTGTTTTATGTTTGCCGAGATGAAAGATGACAAAAATATCCACATTATGCCCTACTAGCTATGCACCTGTCTGTGCCTTGTAGTATACATAACAAAATCAAATATTTGAAAAATGTTTGGTCTGACGTTCTCTCCAAGCTTCCTGACAAACCTCTGTAGTGCATACATTCTGAGTGTGTCTGATTTAACAGTGGTATTCAGAGGTTGAGGAACAATTATTTATGTCATTAAACTGAAGAAGAGCAGTCAGCATTATGCCATGTTTTCTCTTGATAACGTAACATAATTGAATATTTTATTTTTATTTATTATTATTTATTTTTTATGGAAGTTCTGCTTAAGCTAGGAGTGAGTGGATATACATACAATCATATATCATGGATATGCAATTCTATGTCCTGATATTGATATATTTCAGCATAGAAAATAAGAATAACTGTTGATTGATAAAATTGCAGGAATGGCTGTATTTGGCTTATCCAGCTAATTAGAGAAGGTACTTAATCACATTAATGCAAAAGTCAGTGACCTAATAGAGATATTAAAGAATGTGAATGTTTACCTTAGTATGATAGTATGCTATGGTCATCAAATTTATATTATCTCACGATATTTTGGCCTACCTTACCTTAGCTCAGGTTAATGCCTTTAGCAGATGTTGCTCTTTTCATAGTTATAAACGTAAATTTTTGGATGATCACACCAAACATTAGACAAACGGTTCTCTGTCCTCTTTCATTGTACAGTGGAAGCTCTGATCTGAATCCAGCTTTACCAGGACACACACAGCATGCAGGACGACTCGAGCCGCAGTCCCAGTTACACTGTGGCATGTGAGGACTATGTTCATGTGGTTGAATTCAGTCCTTTCTGCTCTGGGACCCCTGCCTCACTCCTGGCCTATGGTGGAAACCAGTATGTGGTAGTGGGCACCTGCCTATTCCAGGTTAGAGATGCAGCTTCACACAACCTGGTTTACCTACATTATTGCGTGGTATATTCCTTTCTGAACACATGCATGTTCCCACAGGAGGAGGATATGGAGATTGAGGGAGTTGAATTTAATGTTCTTCGAGCTTTCCATCACGAATTGCGTGTTGACGCTCTTGCCTGGAGCCCTGAGTCCCGACTGGACAGGATACCCACTATCAGGTACTCCTACTTTGTTTACGGCATCTTTTGGTCTGATGATATTATAACACCATCAAGTTGCAGTATCTGTCTGTGTCTTGACTTGAGTAGGTTGTGGAGTACCTTGCTGCATAAATTTTTTAAACTGGGGCTGAGCAAAATATTGTTTCCACTTGAAATTGTTGCATTGTAAATTATGCAAATTAGTCCCAATATGTTAACAAACATGTCACTGCTTGATAGAAAATAAAAACCATCAAAGGTTGTTCGAGACTAATCTTAAACACAGTTAGTTTAGTTCATGGTGAATGGCCGAACAAAGTCATACTCATTGGACTGATTAATTTAGCACACAACGAGGAAAGCAAGTTAAGATGTGTACTGTGTAGGTTCTTGTGTCTGACTTTAAAATGAGTAAAGAGAATGAAGCACACCACCAAAATGAAGAAAGCTTATTTGGAAAAAATATGTTTGTTTTTGTTTGTTTGTTTTAATGTTAAGTTTTATAAACTGATTCCAGTAGAACTGCCACAAATTCTTAATATAAATGATAATGCTGCTGCTTTAGCGTGATTTCTGTGACAAACATAAATCACATATGCTCTGGCCGTATGCAGTGACACAATCGCTAAGGGATCATTTTTGAGGTCACAACAGGGTCCCTCTTCAGATGCCCGAGTGTCCCCCTAGTTAGCGCAGGAGCTAATCTGTGGTGCTATTAGTGCAAAACTACTGTTTGAAAGTGTGCTATTGGTTGAAAAAAGGGTGTAAATATATAAGGCATTTGAGATTTGGCGTCTGAACAGCTGCCAGATTGCTCCTAAATGCAATCTTCTTTTTAACTCCCAAATCTCAGTTGTTCCCAAAAACATATGAGATAAGAGGTATAAAGTTTCTTTTGTCCTTACTGCAATTTACTTGTTAAATGTTCATTTTTTGCACTTTGACTCTGACGCTGAATGCTAAACACTAAATTAAATCATTCTGTCCAGTACGTCCTGTTGTTTGTTGTTGTCCATCAGTGTTTAGGTGTTGTTGGTGTTTTTTTATTATCCTGGCTGACCAGTTTCCCTTTAAGGGACAGTAAAAATACTTTGAACTTAGAACCACCTTTTTAATCTTTCAGGACTTTACCATTACCACACAAGACTTGTTGACCCTTGAGTAAAACAGAGGTGACGAAATGTTCATTGTGATTGGTTGGTTACCTGTTACATTTTAATCATTTAATTTGGGAGATGCTTTTATCCGATGCACCTCCATATTTTACCAGACACTTACGTCAGTTGTGGGTTCAGTGTTATGTTTGATGGACATGCCTCTCTACCAGCAAAGCTGTCCTTCATTATGTGAAGTGTGCTGACATATTTTCTAAGTCATGTATCAGTTTAAGGAATGACCTTTTAAAAACGCCCAGTTATGGTAAATTTAAGATTGTGTTTATGGTGAGACATCTGCAGTCATGTAAGAGGTTATCAGACCATTATAATTGGATTAGGAGGCCATACTTTACTCCCACATCAGAAACCTGAAAAACACAACAGGATAATCATTCAGAAACATTCCTCTGTGACCAGAACAAGAGGCAGTTGCAGAGAAAGCACAGCAGCCACCCTATGTGAAAGTAGTAATAACAGCATCTCACTGTCACACTGCAGCTGCCAGGATGTGAGCCAAGTTATTTCAGGTGGCCTTGGACAAGAAGGAAGTAGCCTAACTGTAGATTGTTAGAAAGCAAGAGTTTCCTCCTAATTGGAGCGCTCGATGGGAAGGTTCCGTGGTCCCGCCGGAGGTGTTTAAGCTTTCTGTAATTGAAAAGGAAAGGCAGCGGTAATTCTTGGCCTTCTGTGGTTTACTCCACAGGGCCCTCAAGCCAGCCCTGTGACGTGCGCACATGTTATTGCGCTGATGACTACCCACTCGGGTTCCATCCCTCCCTTCGATCTGCACATAGCCATGCCTTCCAGGAAAAGTACAACGTTCTCACGGGCTTGCCTCAAGAAGGGGCCCAGAGAGAGTGAGAGAGATGAGGGGAGGAGAGGGGGGCTGCAGCACTGCCACCATCCGCCACAGCTTTTAACGGGAAGATTACCAAAAGACCAGATGCCCCACACATAACAAGTGTTTCACCAAATACACAGATTTTTCAGTTTTTTACAGAAAGACTGTCATATCAAACAACTGAGTAAAGTTGTTTATTCAGTGTTGGCATTTAATGCCTTTTATTAAGGAGTTGACAGTAAGTGAGGGGGGAAAGAACCATGTGGAATGAACAAAGCTCTATAGCTGGACTCATGGTCAGTGCTTTTAAACTCCTAGCCCCCCAGGACGCCTCCAGGTATGATTAGAGTTATAACACTTGACAAACCACAAATCCTGTGTGCAGGAAATGAGAGGGCTCAATATCCAACAGTAAATCATATGCTTTGCTAATATATACTGCAAATTTCGCAGGAAAGTTGAAGAACTGATTTAAATTCCAGTTTTGAGTACCGGTAGCTGTGTGTGACGATGCACACCTTAGAAGTGCAATCTACCAGTTTGATTCCACCAAGGCACCGTTTAATGGCATTCCCTTATTTCTCTCCGTTTTTTTCCTGTTTACTCTAAACAATCAGCTGTCCGATGAAAAATGCTAAAATTAAAGAGAACACACAAAGAGGCAATTTTTTTATATAAATACAAAAGCGAAAACCAAATGGACTAGATTTGTTCAGCATGCAATAGAAAAATCAAGCTGTGAAGAAGAGCTGAAGGTTTTTAACTGCCAGTGATGATTTTCACTGGGAGGGCATAACACACGAAGGATCACGCTGCCTATTGCTGTCCCACCCGCAACTGTGCAGGTATTAAGAACCCTTACCGATAGAGCAAGGCTAGCTGTTTCCCCTTATTTCCAGTCTTTATGCTAAGCTAACTGGCTCCAGACATGAGACTGGCACCAATATTCTCACCTAACTCTACAAGACCATGAAGAAGCCTCTTTCCCTACATATTTTCCTTTTAAACATTGCAATGTGTGTAGCATAAAATAAAATATTGTAAAAATTAAGCCCATAACAAATTCAACTTGCAATGGAATTCATCGATACAAACATTGATGCAAGAGAAGAAGGACCACACTTGAAGATCTTCACTTGACCCAAAAAGTTCTTCTGTTTCACACAATTGTTGTATGAACTTTGTGTTTTCAGGTGTCTGTTCTATGAAGTGCACTTTGTGGTGATCACATAGTCTCTCATTGGTGTCTTGTGTTCAAACAATACTCTACAACAGTGCTGACATTCAGTGGTATTTCTCTTTTAATAGTGACTTTTATTGTTTTAAGCATGATTATTGGAGATCAGTCAAGAAAATGACTTGCCTTTGAAGGTGAATGTGTTCCATGCTTCACTCCAAAGTACAGCTCTAATTTGTAGGGTTAGAAGCCCTATTCTAATATAATCTAATCTACTGTAGCAGTAATACCTCGAAGCACGTTAAGGGTGTTTGTAGTGACATCATGCCAAATCCATCTGTCCCTGCGACTGCAAATGTGTGAACCGCTGTCTGTTTATTCTGGTGATATGTGTGTGTTTTTCTTGTCATAAGTGAGTTAGTGTAATTGTGTGAATAATTGCAGGCACTGGTGTATACTACGACTGATTAGAGGGAAAGTCCTCTGCCTGGCTCTGCACAGGTTTTTGAACAGAGACATGCGTAAATGGCGTGAGGAATCTTGTTTTTCTCTGTGTTTATCTTAGCTTGCAATTAGAATCTCCCTGGCAGTGTTTCTCCTGATCACTGTCCAGGTTTCTACCACACACACTGACACTCTTCATCCAGAGGTGTCAGTCTAGGCGGCTGCAGGCGTGTATGTAGAAAGAGATGTTGTCTGTCATTGGGTCTGTACTGCCTGACTCTGTTTTGATGTTCTCTCCTTGTTTGTTTTCATACTCTCTCCTTCTTTTCCTCTTCCTCTCTCTTTGCAGATTTTGCACCGCTGCTACTGACAGAAAGCTACGCCTGCTTACTTCTGATCTTCAGGATAGGCATGAAGTCAAGGTAGTGCAACATCTGTAGCCCATTGTCCAGAATTGAGCTTGTCAGTTGGCATCAAACTTTCTTTACTTAGCACTGACGTTTGGTAGTGATACAAGAAATGTAACCGTATGCAGAAAGCAGAGAGGCAGCCAGTGTAGTGATCCCAAGTGTGCTACAACACCCTCAGTGAGCAGTTTATTGATCAGATGTTTGCTTGGTTTGTTTACTTACTGCTGTTCTATATTGTTGCCTAGGTGATGGAGGGCCACACTAGCTACATTAACCATTTGGTGTTCGAGCCCACGGAGGGGAAACAAATTGCTTCCGTCAGTGATGACCACACTTGCAGGTCCAAACCGTTTTATTTCCATATGTGTGTGTTTGTGTGTGTGTGTGTGTGTGTGTGTGTGTGTGTGTTCCCAGCTTCTGATTTTCAGTTCTGTTCTCTGTTAATGGTGCAGAAAGTCCTGACAGTATTTCCACAGTGAAACATGATGCTAAGCACAACATGCTCCGGCGTGACCGTGCGTAAGCACAGAGCTGCTTTGTAGCTTTTCTAACTAATTGGTTAAATATGGAAATCCAATTAGCTGTAGAAAGATTTTCCTCTCTAAGGGGGACCTATAACAAGTTCCCCAAATTTTCCTTTTCAATTAATGCTAGATGAGGGAAATAGTGTGTCAGTAGCCAAGGTCACCTCAGGGACAAACCTCTCTACATCAGCAAGCTGTTTCTCCTGCACCATGCAAACCTGTGTTCCAGTACTGGGCCCTGTTCTTATATTGTAATGTACAGTAAGTGGGAAAATTTCTTGCATGCAGGTGAATATCAAGGTTGCTACTAATAATTCTTTTCATTATTGATTAATTAGTCAAATCATAATTTTGTAGAGGAAAATAGTGGAAAATATGCATCACAGTTTGTGGTGATGTCTTCAAATGGCTTCTTCTGTCCAACCAATGGTCCACTTTTTCAAAAAAAAAAAAGCCCAAAACACAAAATTTGATTTGAAATCATTCTTACTAAGTCCATGTAGCCTAATCATGTACAACAGTAACATCCACAGAAAACAAGTTCCACTTAAGTCTCCAGCCTTCAAGTGAGAAGAGTGTGCCATACTATAAGGAATATAAGGAAGTGTCAATCCTGCCTCTCTTAACTGCTTATCTTAGATCTGACAACTGGTTAATTTGTCATAATAAAACACTTCGACAGTCCCAGCCTGTCCTGCAACATCAGGCCGTCTGACATTGCACCGAGTAGAACAAGTCTCCCCCACCTCCATCCATTCTCCTCTTCCCCTGTCTCCACTGACCAGCCAGAGAAAACAGGAGTGCGCTCCATCTGCTGAAAGATTTAAATTCTGTCATGTTGAGAAAATATGGGACGCGGGAGGAAGACAGAGACGGAACAAGGGATAGATCAAGTTAACAGGAGAGTACCTTCCAGTCAGCCCACACAAACTGAGCTTCGATATGAGAGGAGGAAACTGGGAAATGTATGCCTGCATGTATAGGCTCATGACCTCTCCATCACTCTGTTAGGTTTGGCAGCAGTGCTTCTACTATAAGTTTGCTTAGCTTTGTCATTACTGTCCCCCTGCAGTTGTGGGAACTCTGCTGTTGCCAACATGCAACCTGACGCTGCAGCATCTAGGCAGGGAACCAGACTCCACTCCCTCAGGGGAGTTTACATTTGGTTCATGTAGTCTAAACAACTCATTGTATCAGTGTAGATGTCAGTTGGGTGAGTGTGTGGGGAAATGTGCCACCTAGAGATGAAAAGGGCACACTGCGGGATCCTGAAGGGGATTTGGGTCGACTGAGTTCGCAGATGAACTCAGGCTAAAGCACACCTGCTGCTGCTGCATTATGTATATGGTTTAAAGCATTTGTTCTGTTCTAAGTGATAATCCGTTTGCTTTACTCGGCCCCTTATATTGTGTAACAGCTTGGTATCTCATCCATGCTTTCAACCTATCTTTTGTCCAAACCTTTTTTTGAGCGACACGTCATGTTCTAAATGTCTTCTTTTGAATAAATTATAAATTGGATGCTATTCAACACTATTAGTTATTTTAAAAAATGAATATATTTTTTCATACAATGTATTGGATAAATGCTTAGGTTTCTGTGGCAGAAGCTGGATGTTTCAGTCATTTATTATCCATTACTTTTTTCTAGTTCAAGCATTTATCCCTTAGCAATAGCTAGAATGATCTGTTTCTTTCCTCATTCTAGAGCTGAATGATATACAAAAAATACTAATATTGCTATTATTTTGAGAGATATTGCAATTGCAATATAAGTGACAATTTTAGTGGGAATGGATATTTGCTTTTCACTGGAACTAGATTTTTAGGCCGGGACATTTTGACCTTTTCTCAAAAAATTGCAGCTCTTGCGATTTGGATATTGCATTTGGCCATATTGCAATTTCGATAATATTGTGATTAATTGTGAGGCCTACCTCACACCATCTTCCTTGACAACTATGGAGCCCAATTAATATGGCAAATGGTTTCAATAACTATCACGTAAACGTGGATATTTTTATAAAAGCAGATAATGTCAGTCTGTTCAAATCAAATCCTGAGGCAGTGCTGTTATACACTTCAACCAGGGTGACCCTTACAAGGCTCTGTGATGGGATTATACTGTTTGACTATTCTAGTTCTCTCTCTCCAGAGAGTCATCTTCGCTTATTTACTCTGCTCTATACAATAAATCAGATCACACAACGCTAACGGCATTTCCCGTTTCCTCCACTTATGGGAAACATTGACAATCTGTAAAAACCTGGCCACGCTGTTTTCTCACTTAGAAAACACAATACAGGACTTTAGATGTCCTTTTCAACCCTGTTGTACATGGATGTGAAGAGTTATTGCTTGATGTAGTGTTATGCAATTATCATAGGCGGTCACACGTGTTTTCGTGTCTCATGTCTTTCACCTCGTTTGGCAAAGGTTATGTTTTTTTGGGGAGCCGGTGCTCTCCATTTGAAGGGCAGAGTGGTTGACCACAGTTTGGCCGTTGGTGGTGTAGCGTGCAATTGAGCTCTGCTTGGCTAGTGGTCTGAAAGAATAGGGTTTAGTCGTTGTTTTCCTGGTGTGGTCTGGGTTTTTTTTTTTTTTTGATCTTCTCAGCCTCACGGTGAGGCTCTGGCTGAGTCTGCACATGGGCAAAGGAAAGAAACCCAAAGTTTCGACAGGGCTCTATCCTGCTGCAGGGGAGATGAGGCAGGAAAAGTTGAGTGTTTACTGAGGTCTTCATCTGAGATGGGGCATATCCTCCCCTACACCGCACCGCTGAGGACATCAATCTCTCCAACAACACACTTGACATTTAGATGGTCTTTGGAGGTACTTTTTGGGCTTTATTAGATGATGTCTTCTGCATGACCTCATCAGTCAGCGCCTTCGCATGCTTCATAAGCGTTTGTTTTATATTCCCAGAAACACTTGCAGCCGCCCACCCCAGCACCCCTGTGCCCCCATCCCCACCTTTTCATCAAGTTCAGGAATCGTTCAGATGTGGTTAACCATAGATCCAGGTCTCAGGACCCACAGTTCTCCATCCAAGTGATCCATTACATCCGTGTTTGTCAGCTGCTTTTGCTATCATAGGTCTTACTTAGCTTTAGAATTGACTGTTATTTAAATAAATGTTGGTCATAATCCGTAATCGTTTGCTTGCAAGACTCTCCCTCTCCCTCTGTTTTGATTTGCATGAAGTAGGATGCTGTTCAACTTCTGTCCGCTGCTCTTCCTCTGCTGCCCTCTCTGTACTCCACAGAAAATGAATGGCAGCGGGCCGCCCACAGCGAAACATTTGCTGTAATGTGAGTGGAGCGTAACCACAACTCAGGCGAGCGTGCGTGTGCGTGTG
>JAPMOB010096170.1:0-20647 GCA_029875015.1 Lepomis gibbosus
ATATATATATATATATATATATATAATTTCTGAAACCTGCAGTGTTTCACACGTCCATGTTTCCATCTACAGGCAGGCTTTTTCTTCACAATCTTTTATTGCATTATTTTCCTCTCTCTTCCTAATGAGGATACATTAGTGAAGCATTGATTTTCTTTTTCAGAAATGCAAAAAGGTGTTTGTCTGTTGCTGCCAGTAGGCCTGTGTTCTTGCCAAATTGCTGTGGCAACTTAAATGTCTGCCATGATTTTTCTATTCCATCAGACACCTTTGTAAAGCCAAACCTGTGGCTGTTAGTGAATCCCAATATTGCCTGCCCGATCCAGTTTGCAGAAGATATTCAGACGCTCTGTAAACCTGCTAAGCAAATCCAAACACCCCTCCTGGACCATGCGGAGACCCAACATCAACTTGCCCCCCATGATGCTCCCCTCAAGGAGGAACTGCCTCACTTGGTTTCCTCCTCCACTGAGTATATGGTAACATGGATTACACCAACAATCACTGTTACAGTAAATGTGTCGATGTGGTGACATGTTTTAGTTTGCAGTGAGGAAAATAAGTATTTGTATGGTGCAACCATTCTTAAAGGTTCCTCCTAGAGTTTTTGACCTCTAGGAGCGCTATGGAGCTGTTTTTCTATGAAAGGTTTTGGTCTATGAGGACATGCATGGACTCATAGTCCTACTAATGGTGTTAACTATCCCATCTATCTACAGGTGCAGGTAATGCCCCAAGATGCATAGCAATGCAACAGCGATATTCATAACATCTTAACTGACTCCATTTAGTCCTGGAATTAATAGACAATCTGTATCTGGAAAATTGCAACTCATGATCACATGCTTTTGCATTTACATTTGGTATTGATAAAGGGCCTATAGATGGTGTTTGCAGAGCAGCTTGACATAGCAGGAAGAAGCAGATGTAGACTTTTCAACCCGTTTCAATCCTTGACTATTAGATCAAGAATGAAGATGTCTCCTGTCGACCAGCCAAGAACAGACGGAAGGGAAGGACCATGAAGGCCAGGGTAAGAACACTGGACCTGAATGTAGGGAGCTCTCTAATTACCAAGCTGTAAAAATGTATCATCTTACTAAATATGATGGGGTTTTACATGAACACGTTTGTGTGGGTTTTTTTTTTTTTGTTTGTTTTGCTCTCTGTGTTTTTGTTTTTTTTCCAAGTGGAAAGTTAATGTTAATGTTGCCTACTTCTGTGCATCAACCAGCATTTAGTAGTGTTTGGATTAAAGTGTGGGGACAGTTGTAGGGTGGTCAAACAAAGCAAATTAGGAGTTAAACTTAACATGTAATGATGTCAAATGTGTTTAGCTGTTGCATATTTAAGCATACACATTTAATGCTATCAATAAATTCTAAAGATCTGATAGCAAGGTTTGGGGGGGCTATAAAGATCCTTCAGAAACGAATTCAATTTCCTGATCATCCCCTGTAAGATTGCGTTTAGGTATGGTGTCTTTGTAGGTTTCTTCCAGGTGCTCTGGAAATGTTTAAATGCACCAATAGTGGAGTGAGTTTCTATCTGCCTCCAGGACAATAAGACTCTGAAACCAGGATGCTGGCCTCGACCACCAGTGAATTACTGCATTCTCATCGCCTTGGCGCTCAAGAGTAGCCATACTGGGAGCCTCAAAGTCCAGCAGATTTACCACTTCACCAGGTCGGAATTTGTTGCTAAAACACATACAGGTTTATGTAAAGATTGAAGGTCCTATCCCATGAGATTATGAGAGATGCATTCTGTTCAGACATTTTTGATGGTGCTGGAAGGCACAAAAATGGGATCTTCCAGAATGTCAGACTGATCTTTTAGATCTCTAACTGAGCCTGTGTGGAATTTCTAATGGTACAGTTGCATTGGAGCAACATGTTGCACCCCAGCTTGTTTTGGGGTATTAACCTCCTTCTTTCTCCTCATATTCCTTTCTGACCTTTCCCAGAGAGCACTTCCCCTTCTTTCAGACAGCTCCAGAGGGCTGGAAGAACACCATCCGACACAACCTGTGCTTCAACAGCAGCTTCCGCAAAACTTGCAACCAGCTGTTAAAAGATGGCAAGAGGAAGTCGTGTTTTTGGCACCTGACTCTGGACGGCCAACGCCGGCTAAAGGACGAGATCTGCACTTTGACTGAAGAATCCCTCAAGCAGCTGGAGAGGAGCATGTCCCACCCAGGTGATTGTGATAAAACATTAATCTGAGGAAATGAGATGTCATTTGAGGACTTCTTAAATGACTGAACACTGTGATCCTTCTTTACTGACCAGATTAACCACAACAACCTATAACTTATAACTAGCTCTCACTGCTACAGTAACTTAATACGATACCCTAATGTGAGGGAATTCATTTTGTACTAAATATTAAGTCAAGTAAACAAATAACTGCAGAATACCTTGATTGCTGAGTTAGTTTTTTGTCAATGTGCAGCAGCAACACACCTAAAACAAGTAAAACACTGAAATGAGTCCTTTGCGAATGCTAATCTGTAACAAAGATTTTTTAGTTTACACATTTTAAATCTTAAGACTTAAGCTTTATGTGACAGAAAATATTTATTACTAATGACTTTTCTTTTTGTTTCAGATGTTATTCGGAGTTTACTTGCACTGTGATTTGGAGTTAAGAGGTATCATTAAAAATAAACTATATGCATATACGTTTTTCTATTATGCTGCATATTATTTATGAACGTATTATGTTTAATGTGAACGTTTGGAGAGTCTTAAGGAGAATTTTGATTTACGCATTGTATAAAATAAAATAAAAATGAGGATATTTGCACTATGTCACCAGTTAAATCATTAAATAAATATTACTTTTGTGTATACAACCCTTCACTTCTCATATGTAAAGGTCTATCTACCTTCATGCTCTTGAGAATGTGCTAGGAGACACCTTGGTCAAAGTCTTTTTTTTTTTTGCTTGGCAAGGATTTCTGACTGAAGTACTTCAGTGGCAGCCATGATAAGAGCTGGTCAAATTCTCTAAAAGCTAAGGAAAAGTGATTCAATGCTTCCTTTCATATCTCCTTTAGCAAAGGGTACACCGGACCATCCTTTGCACAATTCCCTGAAGCAGTGACAATTAAAAGCTATGCATGTTCTCCAACTCAAATGATAAAATCCATTGACCACATTTAGCAAAATCATTGCAATACAGACCCACATTATGATACTTTTATAAGACTCACAACTTCCTCCCTTGTTTTGGTTTGTTTTATTTTGGCTTTGCTGTAATCTAACGCTGTTTCAACACCATTTTATGTTTTGGGTGGTTGAAATATACTATGCTAGTGTTCGGTTAGAATTTTCTTCTTCAACAAAGAAATCACTGACCATGACAGTTAAAGGATGCTGATCAAGTTACCAATTGGCTATTAAGCCTTCTCTCTTATGCCATAACTGACACCAATGTGTCCCTGAGCAAGAAACTTAACCCCTAGTTGCTCAAGAGGCGTGCGACATTTGACATTGGATTAAAGCGTCAGCTAAATGAAATATATTACAAAATTAGAGAATATGTCAGGAAGGATAAGAGGAGAGAATATTTTTGTGGCCACCTACAAAACCATTCTGCCTCTCCAGTGCACCTGTTTTCATTTGCACTAAAACAGATGACATTAATTCACAATCACTTATGCTTCCTAACTGGACAGATTGATATCCATGAAGTTTAACTGACCTGATGTTATACTGTGACGATTTAGTGTTCCCCTATTTCTTCTGAGCTGTATATTTTTCAAGTCTGTAGGTAAATTGCACTTCATTTGCTAACAGTCAAATGGTTTGTGGAAATGCTATTGCAGGGAGTTTTTTTAAGTGTCTGCTAGTCAAATGATTATCTTGATATGTGGAACTCAAAGTAGGGAGATGTTCAGCTGGTCTTCGGCAGCTCAGCAAGCGGCTCTGGCTGTTTTTCACTAAGCACATCGCAGCATAAGAGAAAGCAAAACAATGCATCAGGAGAGGTAAGGACACACAACATCAACACTGATGCTGCCACTCAGTCGACTGATTTTAAGTGGGTTGATAAAGTCTCCATTATAGGGTTTTCGTGGTCCTTTCCTGAGCCCTTTATTTTTAGTAAAAAGTGTCATGTCTGGCATGGCAGTATTCCTAAACAGGCTATAGTCTTTAATCTACCTATTGATGTCTGAGACTGCATTCATCTGCTGAGCAATTTTTTTTTTTTTAAAGTAAAATTGTTTATTATCACAACACACAGTAGCACAGCACGGTTCAATTTTATGCTTTTAATGTATGTACAACAGAATACTGATGATGACGAAGAGCGGTGCCTCTGGACTTTTACTCCTCCTCCTCAGCAGTACTGTGTCTGGACTGGGATCAGTGGTGGTGAAAGATTACCATTACATCGACAATTATAAAACCTGGCAAGAGGCTCAAAGCTACTGCAGGAGGTGGGTTTTACTTTTTATTCCCATCATTAATAGCTATTAGAAGTTAGTTTGTAGTTACCATCATACACAATAAGGTTTGACTATAACACTGGAAATTACATAGGATAAACAAGTGAGGTCAACATCCCTTGTCTTATCACACTTTCTGAAAGGTGATTTAAAGCTGCAGTGAGAAATCTGCCTCATTCAGTGACACCTGTATAAACCTAAAGAGTTTCACTTCATCAGAACAAGACAAGAGTAATCCTGATGTTTAGCAGGTAAAATTTATCAAATTGGCATGCTAACGTAATACCAAATGGCACGGAACAAAAGGTACAGATGAAGCTATTGGGATGTTATCATTTTAGCAGATATTTAGCTATAATCCAAAGTATTAGTAGGAAGTTACTACAATTTATCTTGAGGTGTGTGTATCAAATTGAATTGTAATCCATCTAATTGTCCAAACCTTGTATTTAAAACCATAAATGAGAATTGTGACATATCACTTATAAGCTGGGGATTTGTTTTCTTTTCCAAATAGCAATTATTATTACACTGACTTGGCCACCATCTACAAGCAATCAGATGCAGACAGTTTGAACTTGAATGAATATCATGCATGGATCGGCCTCTACAAAGATACACCCGGCCAACACTGGTTATGGACTAATGGACAAAATGGTGATCAAACTTTCTGGGCAGACCACGAGCCACACCCTGGTGACAAATGTGCTTTCGTCAATTACAACAGCCAATGGTAATGGGAGATTGTTCTCACACTGTTTTATTTACTTTAAAAAGCTTTTTGACATATTACGCAGATTAATGACGTGTATTTATTTAATTTTTTTTATAAAGCACCTCAAAACACAGTTCCAAACTGCTTCACAATAAAAACAAAAGGATAATAAAACAAACTAAAAGCCATAAATTTAAACCCATTATAAAACAGATTAAAATGAAGTAAAATGGCACAGTGTAATTTCCATTATTGTAATTTCCTAAGAATGCTGTGGTGTCTCATGTTGGAGACCCTATTCTTTACAGTTGTGTGAGCTGTGAGTCCCAATTGAATTTAAGTCTTGTTGATTTCACAATTTCATGAAATAAGAATTTCATGAATTTCGCACAAGTCTAAACACCTGTAACTCATCAGCAAGGAAATAAACTAATGTGCAGGATAACTATGTGTACCTGGGCAGCAAGAAATCACATCGTGGTTGCAATTATTTTTGACTGACCTTTTTAAAATGAAAACAATTCAATTGTTTGCTGTAGTGTAAATAGATACACTTTCTGTATATCTGACAAAGTAGCTTCTCAAGGAGTGTTTTCTGTAGGATTAAATCACAAGTGAGGTTACCATAGTGACCATTTTGGAGTCACAAAAACAATCTGGGCTGAAATCTTACAAGTATTTAAACTTTAAACTCACCATTTTCCTGAACTTTAACTTTTGATTGTTGCTTATTTAGTGGTGGAAATTTAGTTTTAATGGATAGATACTTAGGATTAAAAAATCACATGCAAATGGACAAAGCAGCTTTTTTCTATTTTTATAATGCATTCAATATTCTGAGTGTTCCTCTTTTACTAATTACATAGGGGTTCACCAGTTTTAATTTTCCATGGTTATGTCAAATTGGGTGCATGCATGTCTAAATTTGCTTGTCTATGTCTATTTGCATGTGTTTTCATTAGTTTCAGTGCACTGAACTCGCTCTGCCACCATGGGAGAGAAGAGACGGGATTCAAATTAAAAGAAGAGTTTGCTCTGGACTGATTATTTGATTTGGAAAGTGGTCAGCTTTAGTGCAAGCTTTTGTTGTTGTTGTTTTTATAGTAAATAGGTTAAACACATGTCAGCACTGTTTCCCTAATATCACTAACACAGTCAAATATAAAATTATATATAGTCAGAATAATATGATTTTTTTTCAGATTTGTGCATTGAATTCTTCCTCTTTTTAATTTTGTTTAAATTTCTCTTGAAAGGTATTATGGTGCCGATTGTAGCGAATCCTTCTTCTTCATCTGTAGGGATTACACGTACAATTACATATTTATACCACAGACGAAGACATGGTCTGATGCACGACAGTACTGCAAGGATAAGTACCGTGATCTGGCATTTGTCTACAGCTTGAACCATGCTGTCATTCCGAATGACTTTCCCGTCTGGATTGGTCTGCACAGAGATGGTAAAGACAAACACAAGTGCACCCTGTCATATTTTGTGAACTACACTGCTGTAATGCTAAAATGCTAATCACCACCTTGTACCTCTTGAAACAAGTAGAAGGAAATAAAACCCAGCCCTCCCACTTTCCTATTTTCTTGTTCTCAATACTGTCTTTAGCCATGAAACTGATGATTGGGTCTGACAAACAGGAAACAGGCTTTCACGTCCTCTGTGATGATTGTGTTCAACATCTGTTTTGCAGGGGAAACATGGACGTGGGGCACAGGCTTGTCAGAGTACAGAAACTGGGCATCAGGGGAGCAAGGGAACAACGGCGACTGTGTTTCCATCTCCTCTTTGACAAAAAAGATGGCCACCCAAAACTGCTTTGCCCAGTTTCCCTTTGTCTGCTACAGGGACAACCTGGTCCTGGTAAAGGAGAACAAGACCTGGGAGGAGGCACTGGAATACTGCCGAGCCCTCACGTCACCCTACAACAGTCCCTATGACCTGGTCAGTGTGCAGCCTGGAGAAGACCACAACGATGTGATGTACAGGGCCGTGGAGGCCATCACTGAGAAGGTGGGTTCAAATTCAATGACACGTAAGAAATGTTGACATGAGCTTTTTAAAGGTGCTATGTGTTAAGGTGGTATATCTCCACCAAACACTGCTCTGCGGTGCAAATTTAGAGGGAAATCTGAATTGTGCCACTTATGCCAAGACTAACCATCATTAAAGGTGGTTAAATGATTCACAACTTTTAAATCGATCAGCTTAAATTATTGATATGATATGGATGACAGTTAAAGGGGGACGAGGCTTAGAGCAATAATAGCACTCTACCTCCTGGGTCGCTTTCTGCAGCTACCAGCAGACGAGACACGTGACGAGGCGAGCTAGACATATTTCCTACTATAAAACATTATAAACATTAGAGTGAATTAAAAGAGCCTGCATTATACAATAGTTTATAAAAATAAAGAGAATGGAGACTGTGGTTGGCTGGGATTCAAGCTGATTGTTGGGAATGACGGTTCATGTCAAAAATAAATGGCAAATGTGCAGAAAATTTGGGCAGTTTGTGGTGCAGGGTTAGTTGTGACAACAGGTGAACATAAATAAAAAGAGCAACACCTACAGACACTAAAACTGCTTTTGTTTTAAAATACTGAAGGTTTATTGTATTTATGTCAAGGATCTGATAGATAAGATAATTGATATGCTACTATTGTAACTGCATGTCACGGGTGGCCATCGCTTCATTATCTATACTTGCTCATTCTTTGCAGGAGGACTGGAGTTGACGATAGCATACAGTAAGTGGAAGGCAAGGTGCCCCCTAGACAGTTAGTCAGTTGTACAGATGGAAGGAAAAGAAATCTCTCTTACATTTACAGAAATTTAGAGTTTCCATTAATGCAAACCAGCATGTTTGTGAACTGTGTGAGAACACCCATGAGGAAACATTCAAACTACAAATAAAAAGGCCCTGCTCAGGCCATGAAAATAAATAAATCTACGGATGAAGACGTCACTGTCCCACATACATTGTTCGTTTGACATCATCAAGAATTGTGTTACAGTAACAACACTGTTTTTTTGTTGCAGTCTATCTTATACAATCATTGATTCTCAGACTCTAAGATGGTGCACATTTATTTCAATGGCTAGCTTTTCATCCAGCACATATGCCTTAAAAGCCTTTTATTTGGTTTACTTCTGTGTTGTGTAGCCTGCTGCATATGCTAATTAGCATCTCTCTTTCCCAGTGATCAACAGCCTGGCTCATAAACGTCACATTGAGATTATGTCATGCACTAAATTGCTTTTATAGGCTCTCGGAGTGTATAAATATCAAACCTTAATGGTTTGAAAATTAATAATAAGAATTATAATTGGCCGTGTTTGCAGTTGAAGGTATCCTGTGAACAGCTTTATAGACATAGTCTTTTATAATTTTGGTCTATGCGGAAAATGCTTTGTGGACAGCAGGTGATTTATCTGTTGCAGTTCCACGGTCCAACTCTCATAATACATCTATGGAGGTTCATTAGTTGTTTCCTCTCCTTAGGTGTGGGTAGGCCTACGATTCCTGGCCGGTCAATGGCTGTGGGTGAACGGGGCGGATATGTTGTACTCTGACCTGCCTGTCTGCCCCATAGAAGAGCAGCACTGCGGATCCTTATCCGTGAATAACAACGGCAGTATGGAGCCCACAGACTGTTTGGAGAAAATGAACTTCCTGTGTTACCGCAAATGGTACTGACATCACTACCATCACGTGCATCAGGGTGGTCCCTACCTATTTTTACATGCTGTTAAACAGCATCTTTAGATGGTAGATATAGAACTGTGTGAAAAAGCTTTAATGAATGGAATATGTATCACCATAGGGAATAACTTTGCAAAAGTTTGATTAAACTTTATGTCAGAGTTAAAATTTAATAATTTATTGTTTTGAAACTATTTTTCTGAAATGTTATCTGCAAACTTTGAATAATGTTCTAACTCAGCTCTGTTTAGACATAGTCGTGTATCAGCTCAGTAAAAGTTATGCTCACTGATACAAACTAATCATGTGTGATAAAATCTCTTTATGTAGGTTTAAAGGTACAATGTGTAAGATACGGCTTAGTTTTAAAACATTTAAAAAAATTAAGTATCATTTTTAACAGAATGTGAAGTATCAACAGTTCTGATGTTGCCATAGATGTCTTTTATATTGTCTTGCAGAGATATTAGCATGCTAACAAGCAATGACCCTGCCCATCCTCTGTTGTGATCACCTTTTGTCCCTTGAGAGGCCAAATTCCGATAGTATAGATCAGTGGTTTTCAAAGTGGGGTCCGGGGACCCTCAGGGGTCCCTGAGAAGGTTCCACGGGGTCCCCAGCAAGAAGGGGAATAATTTATTTTCACTTTCAAAAAAAGTTTGAGAACCTCTGGTATAGGTCTCTCTTGCTACATTACACAAGCTTTTCTAGTCTAATAAACACACTTTTCCGAATTCAAGTTTCTCTGTTTCACCAAACTAATTGCCTCGTAAACTCATCGTAAAACGATTGATGTTCATACGCCACAGAAACAAAATAAAACTCACCAAAACCATCTTGATTAGTCTTTCCACTGTTCCAACTATCACCAACTCTGGTTTGGTGGAAATAAACCATTAATTTATTGAGTTAGATGTGGGGGCTGCCTCTCTGATGTCTTGCTCCTTTCCCACTTGACACCTGTTCTGTCCCCACCACGTCTTCCTCATCCCCGGAGTACGAGTCCTGGTCGGTGCCACTGTAGTCACCTCATACTATAAACATCCTGTCATCAAAAACTGGCCTCCGTCAGTCTCGGAGGCTGTGTTCGGTCTTGATCCCACCCTGATCTTTCTGGACTCGGTTTGCTACTGGGCCCGCTAAGTTAGCTACATGGCAAACTAGCTAACGGCAGTTAGCATCAGTTATGACTTGACATGTGATATGCTGCCCCCTATTTTTTTGGAGCATGAATTCGACAGGTGGAGTGTAGAGTCTCAATTCTTACACATTTTTCCTACTTTGTACAAAAATCCTTTAAAAAATCTAAAAAGTAACTTTACTACTTTCAATGTAGTATGTATATTATATTGGTATAGTGCAGAACAAATCTGCTCATTATATTTGCACAGCCCAACTGCAACTGAGAGTAGAGCGGGTTGTATTTTAAAGGGTTAATTCATCCATATAAGATAATTGCAGTTTTTTGGGGGTTTTTTGCAAAAAAAACATTGTTTCAGAAGAATATAGCTGATCAGCTCAGTAAACCAAAACTGCATGGTTAAATAGGACTATAAAGTATAATAATGTAATGTCATTTACATTGCACGACAATCCTCTTAATAACGGGGAAAAAAGGCAAAAACAACTAATTGGTCACATTAACCACAGCTACAAATATACAGGCCTCTGGCATCACTCAGCAGACGTCTGCACGATAGTTACAGTAGCCAGCAATCTTGCTAGCTAATAAACAAGCAGTTAACAGGCTCAACTTTTAGGGAGTGCTACTGCCAAATACTCAGAGCATAAGAGAGCAATCTCAGAAACACAAATTAAATGTAAGAAACACAAACCAAAAAGCAATCAGTGTGACTCATTTTGGATGCATATCCCATTATTGACTGTTCACAACCTTTCGTCGTATTTTGTAGTGATTATAATTTTAGTTGTTCTAACTGTTCATACATTTTATTTGCTTTCCTTATTTGGACAGAATAAATTCCATAAACTCATCCTTAAACGAAAAATAGAATCTGTGTGATTTCTTGTTTCCGTGGCCGCACGTTTCACACTGTTTAGCTAAGCATAGAGGGATGAAGTGATTAACATGGAAACAGGCCACTCTAAAAGCTCATTCATAACTCACTGTGAACCATGTTCATGTTGTAATGGAAACACTGCAGATGAAACTGATTCCTGTCAGTGATCCTAGTGTTGCTGTGCAGAGAAACATACTCTCTGTAAATCACTGTAGTCAGCTGGAAGACTGAGTATCAGTGTTGGCAGGCTGAAACACACACACACACACACACACACACACACACACACCAGGCATGTCCAGCATAACAGAAGCGTCAGTCTGCTAAGAAGCTGCCGTGATTACTGTCCTGCTATCTTGGGAGTAAAACGTCTGAGACCAAAGAAAAGATTCTAATTTTGAAAACTGATTTAATAAAAACAAGCTTGGGGATATTTGGAATGTAATAAAAACTGGATGGACGATATTATCATTAGTGTGATTGGATTTTTCTGTTTTTGTCTTTAACAGCTAATGCCTTACTGTGTAATGAAGCAGGCAGCCATTCAGTCATGAATGTTTCACAGATGTGTCATGTGCTCGTTATGAGCGATGGCTGGAAACTCTTCCAGGAAGGCAGAGACTTAGAAACCCTGAGCGGGACAGTTGTGTTTGTGTTTGGGAATGGTCCTGTGAACTATGTCCAGAACCAAATGCATCATTTTTGTGAAATTGTTGAAAAGCAATGATTTTACTTAATTTTTGCTTTATGCAGTCAATAAGTTTCAAAATGTGTTTGGACAGGACCCCACAGTTGGTCCTGATGTGCAAAAAACTGACTTATTAGTTAGAAACGAATTAAACATTTCCAAATATTTCCAAAACTTTCCAAAAACAACCCTATGCATATTTTCCGAAGAAAAAACAATTTGTAAATGTCTTTTTTAATGAAATGAATCACTTTTTCCTGTGTGTGTGTGTGTGTGTGTGTGTGTGTGTGTGTGTGTGTGTGTGTGTGTGTGTGTAAAGGGGTTTTAACCTCATGAGAACGATCCACTTGCTGGGATTTTCTGTTGCCTCTGATGGCGAGTATGCCTTTTCCTATGTGAAGACTCTGTATTGGATTTTCCGCAAAATCCATTGGCTGTGACTAGGGTTTGGAATCGCAGGGTACCTCACAATATGATACGATACACGATAATATCACGATACAGCAATTCTGCGATAATCGATAAATATATCGCTTGACAATCCTAAAGTGATACATCACGATATCTAACTATTAATACAAAATGCCTGTGAAAAAGTTTACTATTTATTTTCTGCAAATCCAAACTGTTAGAAAACAGTACAATTCTCCTTAGTCTGTAATTAAAACTACAGAGCAACTATGAAAAATTATGAAAATTTTTTTTAAGTCCACCCAAGTCTAATAGTCTAAGAAGCATGTGAAGCAAAGTGTGTAGTTTGTAAAGAATGTATTTTTGCGATCGCAATGTCCAATAGCACAAAATGGAGATTTCATTTCCATTGCATGTTAGCATTGAGCTAACCGTCAAAGTGCTGTTTTTTATTATGTATCAATATGATGGGAGAGAATATCGATACAGTATCATGAAAAAATGTACACCGATATATTGCTGTATAAATTTATTGTCAAACCCCTAGCTGTGACTGCATGCCTGCATTTTTAGCCTCTTGCCTTGTCTACTGACTCTGCATTCAAAATCGACGACATCGCAGCTGACGACATGGACTTCCTTAACGTAAAAAATGCCGTCTCCCAGCAAAACACAGACACAAATACAAACCTCCCTGTAAGGATAAAAAACAACAATAAAGTTTTATGTGCTGAAGTCTGTCAGGCCAATTGAGAATCAGACTGACGTTGAAAACGCAGTCAACATAAGAAAAGGCTTGAGTCACATAGAAACTTCCACTTTGCTTTCAAGTTGACTTTTATCCTATTTGACAGGTAAACTAACATTACTGCAAAGCATGTGAAATATATTCTGATTTAGTGTTTTACTTGGCTCAAGTTAGATAACACCACAGCAGAAGACCCATTCACTACATTAATGTTTCTTACTACGGTCTAACTGTAAGTGTAGCAACAATCTCATTTAAATTAGCCAGTCTAGCTCACTATTGTGGTCTTGGATAAAAGAAAAGGTTGAGAGACATGGATGCAAATACTTTGTCTTATATGTCAAAGACAGATCTTGTGAAAGCTCGATGGCCCACCTTCTTCTGTAAGTGTTTCATGTCATAATTTGTGTTTATTTAAAAACATGAACCTGTTTTAGATGTTTATTTTAGAAATCATGTATTATATACATTTTTTCCTAAATAAAGAAAGTACAAACATCACAAGTGGCATATGGACATAAAAGGAAGTAGGCTGGAAAGTAAGAAAACACATCAGAAAACATGTGTAGTAAGTCAGTTGTCATTAGATTACACAAAATTGTTCTAAATGATTAAGTATAAAAAGTAAAAGTGCTTATTCTGTATATCGTAGTTGTATCTCAGTTCTTGCGTGCATCCACTCCTTAATAAATTAATCTCCAAACATCATGTCAAAGTGGTGGATGTTACAGTTATGCAGGTTGTGACTACCAACTGGAAATTTGAAAGTACGTTATTTTCAATGACAACATATATTTTATTCTTCTTCTCAGTAGCTTGTAACTACAGGGTTCAAATAAACAGCAATAAATACAAAAGTACAAAACAGGATTAGAAATTCAGGAGAGTGAAAGTAGGAAAGGGCAATTACTTTTTTTTGCTCCTGAGGTCACTATGAGAAAACTGAGACATATTTGAAAAGTACAAGATAAAAATTTGGAGGATAACCACAGTTATTATAATTCCTTCCGAGGGGAATGTGAATAAGTAAAGATTTTGACCTGCTGGCAGCCCGTGGGAAAAGTCATGGACTCACCAATGTCATTAGGTTTAATTATCTGGACATCATATATTTCTGTACAAAAAAATATTGCAAGTGATGGACCGACCAATTGACAAGCAGACAAAACAGCATTGAGCCGTGCACTTAGCATTGCTAAAAATGATGTGTGTGAAAAGTAACAGAAAACATAAAGGGGTCTTTGATTAAAGTCAGTACAAATCATGTAAACTTGAAGATGCTGCAGGACACCTTTCGATTACTGAGACTTATTTTAAACTTAACTAACAGTGTTTTTTTCCCCCTTATGATGCTAAAAAGCTTTCCTTCCATCTGGTGACTTCTTTTTCAAAACTCTCTTCCTGTAACAAATTTTATGACTGAGTACATCCGTGCATCAATTAATTGTAAATACTCCTGAGGCAGTGTTTCCTTCCAAGCTGCGTGCCACCTCCGACAAGCTCTATCAACTTTAACTTTCTCAATTAGCCGTTGAATGCTCCTTCTTGACCTCACTCGCTTTGAATCCATTCCCTCATCTGTCTGGATTGGATCTGCAGCGGCTGCATCCCCGCTCGTGACGGCATCTTTTATGGGACAGCTGGCAACGTTTACTGCAGTGAGAGAGACTGACAGGGTGTTTGGCCCCGAGCTGCAACCTTCAGGCTGAAACTCAAGACGGAAGTTGTGAAATCGTACAGTAAGCTTATGAAACGGTAACATACCGGTTAACCTCACAGTAAACAAACAGCAAAAACCTTCAATTGCACAATGAACTGAGATGTAATGCAAAGGAAGCATAAAAGCAAAGTCAATGGACAGAGCAGAACCAGGGTCACTCCAGGTGACATTAACTGAGGAGATACATCTGCTGTGTCAACTCCCATAGAGAAACGAGCATGATGCAAAAGTCAGCCTGTTCGCTGAATATCTACACATTGTGTAAACTGATCCTGACCCTGTTGGTATTGTAATGTGTTGGAGATATATTAACTTGACCGTGAGACTTAACCAGACCCAGACAATGACGACATTTCAGTAAGGTGCGAAACCTACGCTAACAAAACCTGAAGACAGCAAAAAATGGGGAGAGAATGCTAAAGTACAGCTGTAAATCACCTGGAGTCCCACCAAGCAAAGAAACTGTAGCTGCAGAAGGTTTGTGCTGGAAAGTTATTTTTATAATGCCAGTTTAGCATTATTCCATCTTTTTTTTACCAGCTTTTTGTGAAAATACTGGTAATTAAAATAACTATATATACCCAATTTTGCTTTGAAAAATAAACCCCCCAAATAGTAAGGCCTAATTAAGCTGTACCATAGACTACATATAGATACCCCTGATTAATGCAGCAACTGTTGGACTACTACCCTTGTTTTATATCAGGTAAACAGGTCATTTGTTTTATGGTTTCTATTTTAATTTGTTACTGTCTATTCTTGGTAAATATTGCAATATTTTAGTCCATGCAAAGTACATTAACATGCTGTGAATATCACCTAAAACTGATCAAATGTATATGGATCATCAACTTATTAAGGAAATAAGGGGAGCAATCAAAGATATGTCAGCTATGATGTTTTCACAGGACATTAACAGTGTATGTGTGTGTGCTTGGGGGGGCTTCAGAGAGCATCATACATAACGACAAAGGTGGAAATCATCTCATCATATAAATACTTAGGAACTCTTTGATGACCGTCTTAAATTTGTTATAAACACACAGGCTATTGTGAAGCAGGGGCAACTGAGAATTCATCTTCTCCACAAACCAAACTCCTTCTCTGTCACACCGCGCACAGAGTCTGACAGAAAGACAGGAACAGCCTGAACAACATTGTGAAATCATCGGAGTGAAACAGAGAGACCTTAATGCTTTCTGTAACCAACAAATCATCCAGAAGGCAGCAAGTATTTGAACCTCTCTGGGACATGACCTGGCAGGTGAATTCGCTCTGTTGCCATCTGGGCATCGTCATACACTACCTGCATGCTAAATGAACCCCCACTCCAAATATTTCAGTGATCAGACTTTTAAACTCCCTGTAGGGTCCTTAATGGGGTTTCAAATGTGCACATCCTGGCTGGTTGTATGTTGTGGATGTTTTGTATTTGGCGTTATGTACAAACATGTTGCTCTTAACTAATTGTCCCTAGTGTTTTTCTTAAACTGGATTTTGTGTGTATGTGTGTGTCTGTTGTGTTTTCATACTTTAAAGGTACAGTGTGTAGGTTTTAGTGGCATCTCCCGCTGAGGGTTGCAAATAGCAACCAGTGGCTCTCAGTGCATTCAAGTGCTCCTCAGATGGTCCCATTTTCTCAAGTTGTGAAGTCGTTCTTTTGACTTCAGTGTTTGTTTATTTTCTCTTAAGTCAGTATGTGGGATCAACATGGACGCTACAACAAAGATATGTTGGATTATATAAAGCATATAAACAACACACAAACACCTAGATACCTCTATATGGACAGCAAACTAACAGTTAGAACCATAGTACAAATTACACGTTTGCAAAATAAGTACATACAATATGTAATTTTGCACCAATCTAAATTCTTTATGTCCTATTTACACTTTATTTCTGCATTTGCTTTAAAGATTTAAGGAAAAAAGACAAAAAGATTCTGATTATTCTGACACCACATGAATGCACCGTCAGTCACCTCTTACCCCTCCCTTTCCAAGCGCGCAGGAGAAGCTACAACAACTCTGTCGACTACTGCTAATACTAAACTTACTTCTTCTTCTTCTTCTTTGTACATATTCAGCATAGTGACAAAATGCGCTCTTGTAGAGTAGTTTGGGCTACTGTAGAAACATGGCAGCGTCCACGTAAGGGGACCCCTGGTGTATGTAGATAGAAATGGCTCATTCTAACAGTTCATTATAAAGTCTTTATACACCACTGGTAACATAGTGATGTTTAATATTACACACCAGATCTTTAAGGAAATAAGGGGAGCAATCCTTCAACTTAAACATGCTGATCAAAGATGTGCCAGCTATGAGATTTTCACAGGACAATAACACAGTGTGTGTGTGTGTGTGTGTATGTGTGTGTGTGTCTTTTGTTTTCATGCTTTAATTTTCTAAACTGAACTCCTCCTTTGGGGCATTATTGGAGAAAGTGTTGAAGCTGGTGGCGCCATCTGACACCATCAGCCTCATGCAGAACTGTTACAACAGTCAGACTCTGTTAAGTGCTGTGGGAGTGTTGCCTTGGCAACCGTTTTGTGGAGTGTTTGTGAGCGTTTCAAGCTCCTGCGGGATTTGGGGGAGTGGGCAAGGGAGAAAACTCTGTGTGTGTGTGTGTGTGTAATTGAGTGTTGGCTGGAAATGCCTGGGTGACCTAATGCACATCTGTGAGTGCTGGACTGATAGACGTAGACTTTTAAAAGAGAAAAGTTCCACTTCTGTCTTTGTTTTAAGAAGCAGAGAGCTGAGTGCCTTTTCCAAGTGTCTAAACACAAACAAACAAACAGACGAACAGACAGACAGCAGCCTGGGTGGTACTGAGCCCTGATGTGACGTGAGTATTTGGAGCTGGACAGAACAGATCAGCTTGTCGCCTCCAGCAGCTGCTCCTGTTCTGAGTTGCCATATCTTATTCATAACCTGCTGTAACCAGATCCAACACTCTCATTATTCTTTCAGCCTCATTCTCAGGCTGCTGCTCATATCTGAGTTTTATACAGAGCAAAGAGATACCCACTTCTTCTCTCATCTACAGTTCTCATTTCAAGTTATCTGCTTTATTATGTTTTTATGCATATTTCTATGATGATGTATTTATTTTACCAGAATCCTAGATCCATTTCTGGTAGCACAAATTAGTATTTGAATTAAACTGATACTTCTATACCTACAGTATGTAAGAAAAGTTGTTAAATTTTAAAGCTGTTTTAATCTTACAAAAAAATCATATTATACTGTTGGATCCTGCAGTTTTTTGGGTGTTTTTTTTTTTAAACAAAAGTCCTTGGCTGGACATAAATGTTGCAGTTTATGGTTCCAATGATGGAAGAAATATTTAGAGCCTTTACTTAAGTAAAGGTACAACACAAAAATTTAAAATACTCTATAATAATTAAAAGTTATTTTTGTTAATTTATTATTATTATTATTATTATTATTATTATTATTATTATTAGATTGTTGATACTGATGCCATGTCAGTGATGTAGTGCAGCATTTTAGAGTTGTAGCTGTCCAAGGTGGAGCTAGCTTGAACTGGACATTTAGTGAGTTTAATCCAATGGGTCCTAACCTAGTAGTTGTCACAAGATTGATCGGAGTGGTTGTGAGATGATTCATGGGAGAGGAAACAAGAAAGTTCTGCTAGTGTTCGGGACTTTTATGAAATATTGAATAATTTTACCTGTTTAATCCACAAACATTTGAAAGGAAGCCATGTGAGATGTTTAGAGGGAAAATGTCACTCATAGGAAACGTGACAAGTAGCCCCAACCTGACACTGTTTTGTTGGGGTGCATTGATTTAATCTGAAGAGTAATTAGTAACTATAATTATAAAATAAATGTAGAGGAGTAAAAAGATGTTCCTCCGAATTGTGAAGGAGTTATAGTTGGCCATAAAGTAGCAGAAAATAGAAATGCTCAGAAAATTAAAGAACAAATAACTTTAAATTGAAGTTACAGGACTTGGATGAATGAAGTTAGTTACAGCACATAGTTTTCAGCTCTGGTGGTCAGAACCAGCCCCATTCTACAGGATCTTCTTAACATGTATGCGCATGCCATTATTTTTTTCTGATTTTGTTTTACCAGAGGATATTTGCTACCTTTCCCCAAAGTAAATATAAAAATACCACAGAGTGTATCACCTGAAAAAACTATTCAGAAGAGAGAAACACAAAATAATAAGATACCCCAATCTAGTGAGTATTGATTGAAACTGGTTGTGACCTTAAGTTGTTTTCCAGGTGTTCTCTCTGCTGCTTCAAACTGAACGGAAATGTCACAGTCATTGTTGCATTTTTAAAGGACTTTGAGTGACACAAGAATTGATTATTAGTCTTATAATATCCTTGGCTATTGATAGTCATTAGAAAATAACTATGTAAACACAGAGCTGCACTCACTGTCTCTCACTGTGACACTCCTCACAATATGAATATGTACAATATACGTGCATATTATCACCGATCCACTGTTGTGATATCATCTTTTCCCCTTGGGAGAGTCACATGACCCCTCTTAGTGTGGGTGGGGGGGTCAAAATGCTTCAATGAAAACCACATGGAGGGAGGAGGGAGCAGCAACTAAACAGAAAGAGAGCGAGAGAGAGAGAGAGAGAGAGAGAGAGAGTGGGAGGCCAACATGAGCCGTAGAGACAGTTGAAGAAGAACTGGAGAGCTGCTGTAGGAAAGTTCTAAGCCTTTAGAACCAAGACCAGATCCAGGACCAGAGGCAACACTGCAACTAGAACCAGAAGAAGGACCACAGACCAGGGGCAGCCCAGTCCACCATGTCAGAACCCATCAGAAGAAAAAGCTCCAGCAGACAGCTCCTGCAGAACCTCATCAGGTGAGAGAAATATGCTTTTAACACATGACGATCGCCGGTTTGATAGTTTTTACTTGCACCTGCAGGATGAAATTAGCAATATGCTAAAGCTGTGTTGTATGAAAATTAGATAAATTGTCAGGGAATATCAGTTGCTACTAAAGAGTAGAATGTGATTTAACACTTTCATGCAGTCATGAAAGTACGCTTTGGGGTAGGGATGAAGTTTGTCTGTTTCTAGTAAAACACGATCACAGCAACTCTTGTCAGGAAAGATGTTCCTCTCTAGTACTGCAGTAAACAAGCAGTATTGCTTCTTTTAATCTGTACTTCAAACTTCAAAGTCCAATCATCAGCTGACTCATCCTGCGCTTGATATGCTTGAGCTACACAGATGTACCTCACGGACTGCAGAAAACATGACAGCAGTGTCGGTGCTGTCAAACATATTTTCAATTTCTTACATTCTTTGTAAATCACTAAAGCAAGAAAATCTAAATTGGGAAAAAAGGAGCTCAGGTCAAGTTAAAAATTGCAACCTTGACAGTAGAGTGTGATGAGCTGAAACTTGTGTCAATCAAGCAAACCTGCACCAAACCAGTTTCAGGCCCCAAATCTTCACCCTGACACATATTATAAAATTAGCTTTTAGAGCTGAACACAAATGTATTGACTCTTTATTTCTGGAAGAATTGAGGGTTTCCCCGGATAGAGTCAGAGATTAGTGTATTCGTTATTAGAAAGTTGCAACTGCATTGGCTCCAGCATTAACATGCGATGGTTGCTATTTGAGAAGAGTAGGCTATACTGTGTTCTCAAAAGACGTGAAATGAAGTGTTAGTGATAGAAGAATATAGGACCCCGAATCAAACCATGTGGAACACCGGGCAAAAGATGGGCAGAGAACAAACTAACAGAAGACCTGACCAGACCATGGTCTACGATTCAGTTGAGACCATTTCAAAGCATGTTGTCATGGTTTTAAGTGTTGTTGTTTCCTCTTTTATTTTATTAAATCCTTGCCTGCCTCTACACCTCGTAAGCTTGTTCAGCCTTTGTTTAGTTATTTAATCAACCCTGATAACCTGTACCTGCTCTACCTGGGTGTCCTGCATTTGGGTCCAGATCTCTTGTTCTCCTGTGTCTGCACTTGGCGAAACATTACAGAGATCAGTTGAGTTTAATAACTGCTGAAATAGGGCAACCCTCAACACTGACAATCAACAGTTCACCATTACTGAGTTATTATTAACAGGCATGACTAATATATGATTTGGCTTCCAGAGCATCACACACAGCTCTGATTAAACAAGTTGTTTGGGGT
>JAPMOB010096187.1:0-14987 GCA_029875015.1 Lepomis gibbosus
TGAATGCAGAAGTAGTGTAAAAGCGCTTTGAGTAGTCGAAAAGACTAGAAAGGCGCTATACAAGTACGGAGCATTTACTGTTGTTCTCCTTTTCTTGCTGTGTTCCATCTTCATCCTCTATTTCATCCTCGTCATCATCATCCACCTGAATATTAGTATCTGGCAGCTGTCTGAGTTATGAAGGGGTACTGTGCTTTAGAAGGATGCGGAAAAAACAACGCGAGGACGTATTTATTTAGATGTTTATACTAAGCTAAGCCATCTCCCAGCTGTAGCTTCATAGATTGATACCACTCGTGTCTTGCTCAGCAAGAGAATGAAAAGCATACTTTCAAAAATGTTGAACTATTACCTATTACCTTGTACCTATTACAAGGTGAAGGAACCTATTTTGCTTACATTTCACGTTATAAGTTCCCATTTATCCCGTTTTACAGTGTATTATCTCTCTCTTGTCTACAAACTGGATCACTTTAGCGTTGCACACTCAAATGTTTTGAATATTCCAATAATCCCTCTTCAAGTTTTTAGAGGTTTGAAACGCATAAATTACTTCATTAAACTTTTTTCCCCACAAACTGCAAACATTACAGTCAGCACTTCATCTTAGGGCCTTAAGCACACCGTCCAGAAGTGCAGCCATTTGCACTTTTTATAAGCTTTATCCCCACCTAGTTATTCTAAGATCTGCTGCTAAATTTGTCCCTCATTCCCTCTCCCTAAGCTTAAGCCGTCAGCCCAGTAATACAGCTTCAAGAGCACATCTCCTACCAAATTTATTTATTTATATGTGTCTGCCTTTGGTTAAGGCCGCCATACTGCCAGGTTGCAGCACAGCGTGGGTTATTTCACAATGCCTGTCTCTGTGGTATAGCTTATCTGTAAAGCACCCTGTTTGATGCCAAGCAAGGTCATTTTGATAAGTAAAAAAGCAACCACTGAAGAGTTCACTATATTTCGATATGGTTAAAGACAGGTACACTTATTTTTGACAATAAAGGATGGAGATACATATTTAATATTTAAGAAATACTTGTCCAAAAGCAAAGAAAACAATTTGAAACATGAAACAGTGGTATTTTATTCTTGTCTCTCATTGAAGACAGAATATCATGCTTTCTGACTTCTGCTACTGTTGAATCTCACTCAGCTCTGTAGGAGTTCCATCTTTTGTGATATCCCACTTTTTTCTGAGAGAAAAAAAGTTTAGAATAGTTCACCTAGAGTTTAAAATGTTGAAATGGTGCTTCAGTCACATCTTTCATGCTGTTAGATATGTTTGAAGAGTGAAAGATCTATGCAGCTTGACACAGAAATCTATTTGTTCCTGCGAGAGTTAACACAATTTTCTTTGAGCACATATAGGGTACTATACAGTATGACACCATGTAACATTTTATTCTCACCATCTTCACAATTCATAAACAGCTTTATCTTTACCTAACATACAGAGGTGGAGTTCTTTCATTACAAGGACAGAAGATGTTTTTTTCCCTCTGTGTTTTACATCTCACGCTGTTCTTCCCTCTGTCAAAACACAGTGAGGTGATATTTGGGTATCTGCAGGCTGTGAGGTAGAGCACCAGACTCTACCAGAGCGCCTGGAGTCAGCGAGGGGGAGGGACGTCATGATGTGTCAGCCAGCATCACATCACGTTTGGCTTCCAGCAAGGCGAAGGTCTCTGGCCAAATCAGTTTATATAATAGACAGGATGAAAAACAGCAACCTCAGTCAGATGCAGTCTGTACACTCAGACACAATGAGGGCCTTACACGCATGATGTTTTCACAAGTGATTAGGCCATTTCAGTATGCAATGAAAATCAACTTGCAGAGATTTTAAGTTTGCTACAAATAGGTACTCAATCACAGTTGCAGCCATTATAGTTGGATAAAGTTTGACACATTTTAGAGTTCATTGGGAGGTGAAACTTAATCCTGCCCTTTGGAGTTGAGCAAAGAAATGACGTTGAGGAGGAAGGGATGAACACAGGGATCGATGACATGCCATGAGGTGTGGTAGGGGGGTACCTAAGTAGTCAGAATCAGGGTGGCAAGTTTCACATTGGTTTCATGGAATACCATGCCCATGGTATGAAAATTGATGGTTATCATAACATGTACAATTTCTTGTCTATAGTAACTTTATTTTTTTATTGTTTTGGTGTTTATTTTGTTTTTGTTGTGGGGAAAGATATCCCACGTGCAGGTTAAGGTGTGGTGGTGTTGAATGCAGCCTTGACCTAACTCCTCCCCTGGCCAACCTCCTTATTAGGCTTAGGCTGTATAAGACACCTGTGTTCCCTTTCTCTCGCTTTGCTTCCTGATCTCTTCCTGCTGTGGTTGTGGTTGTTGCCCATGTAGGTGAAACGAATAGTTTCATGCACATTTTTTCCCCTGAACAGTTTATGTGGCTTACCTGCTCTTTGGTACTGTTAGGAATCTCCTTTTCTCCTGCCCTGTAAACATTGATGTTCATGATTGATTGATGATAGATCTTCATTACCCATCTCCGAGGTGGTGAACATATTCATGGTTTTAAATGTATTTTAAAGCAGTAAGGTTGAGCCTGGCTAATTGTGTCCTTCACTTTTCCAGGTTCCTCCTTTTTTTAGACCACTGCTGTTTTGCCCCATTTAGTTTAGTTCCACTTTTTTCCCTACTAAGTTATCTTTGTATTACTGTAGTTTACACCTGATTTGCCCTTGTTCAGCCAACTGGGTTAATTTATGTTAATTTGTTTCTGATTCTTTTTGTATTTAGTTTATATTTTGAGCACTGTGCCATCTTGTTGGGAGGCTAGGTGCCTGTGCCAAGGTCCCTTCACTTTTCTGCATGTGTAATTGCACAGGGACACTATGGAGACTGCACCATTTTTGCTGTAAGTAATGCTATGAGGTTCATAGTTTTGGTTAAAGTTATTTGGGGTGCTGGATCTATATATTTCTTTATTTGAATTTATATTAAAGTTGTTTTTAACTAATTGTAATAGTTGTTTTATCTACCATTTATCATAGTTCTTGCTTTTTACATTTCCTTTCCTTTCAGCAGTTCCAGTCCCAGAAAGTTTGTTTTTGCTTGTTAAAAATATATTTTGGTATATTTTGAATCATCATGTCTCTGCCTCATCAGTAACATTTGTTCCTTTTTTCCTCTATATTCTAGTTAGATAATCAAGGTTTAAGTAGTATTTCCTGGGGTGCAATTCCCTAAGTGGCATTGTTGGATTTAAATCAATTCCCCCCCTTCCTGGTCCACTGTGCCACATTTTGAATAATCATCAAAATAATCCAAACATTCTGATCATTACTCCATACCAGTTGTAATGCACAAATTGTTTGCCAACTGCAAAAAAAACTGAAAAGAAGAAACGACACAAACAGCAAGCAATAACTGAGTATCATGAAACGCACCATCAGTCGTACCAGTGTATGACCTCTCTAACACTCTTTAGTGTGTAAGAATTTTGTTCAATATGTATTCTGTAACCTAACTAGCACAAGGAAATGGGGAAAGTTATTAACTAGCTGGTGAACATAATGGAGGACTGGAGTTGGTGGAGAAAGGCAGAGCTGAAAGAAGACTGGACCCAAATTATGATGAATGCTTATGTTGCTACATATTTGCTATATAAAAACAATTTTAATATAAAAAAGCAACTGTTTGGTCTCTTAAGTGGACAAAAAATCAGCAAATGAAAGTCTAAGCTAAGGGGAAACCATAGACTGTGAACAGAGGGAAACACTAGTCAGAAGCCTGGGGCCTGTACTAAAAAGGGAGTTTAACTGAGATTTAACTTGGTTATCAGGAAAAGTCAGGTTGAAACTGTCTGGATTAGATGGAACTTTATTGATCCTTTTATTGATTGGTTTTAAACTGTACAACAATAAGATGTTAGTTGATTTGGTGTCAACTTGAAGCTCTCCAGCTGGTAACAATTGTAAATATATATATTTCCATTTTATATTTCATGCACTATTGTGATTGTGATGGTGACAGTTTAGGTCACTGTAAGTCAAGTTATAAACATTACAAACTGAAACTTTAACTGGAGTTTGTGCACGTTTGCATAAACTGAGCATGTTTGGCAAGCATACAGTTATTTCATAATGCCGCATGCTGCATATTTTCCCCAGAAGAATGCATAATGTCAGGATATGAGGAATGTTAAGAAATGCTAGGGGTCAAATCTAACGCCAAACTACAAAGCTAGGGAGGTCTGTAGCGTTGAGTAAATTTGTAAACTTTACAGTGGTGTTGTAATTCTCTATTTTGTCTGATGGACTGTTCTCTAAATTGTAAAATGATTGAGATGTAAAGCTACAGCTGCATATTGGGGCCATTGTAGTAGATTTCAATCCCCCACAAAACTAAAAATTTACTGGAAAAACATCACAGATCTAATAGTAAAACCTGAATATATTCTGACATTAGTCACACATTTATGCGGGAAACTCCCTGAAAAATGTATTTGTCATGGAACCAGATCACTTCACTTTGCAAGGCTACAAAATCACACTGCTTGTTATGTATCATGCCTACAGTGGAAAATAAACTATACTTAGCAATTGGATTCTGCAATGAGGAAATACTTGTGATTTAAGCCCACAATCACCACATTTTCGTAGGTATCAGGACTTTAGAGATACTGACTTGGGCCTATTGAGAAGAAAACAAAGTTATTTGGATTTTTTTTTCTCAAAACCTTGTGGTTTTCAGAGAATTTTTGAGCGTTCTTGTAAATTTACCACCTTCAGTGAGATCTCTCTAAATCAGAGAATGAAAGGCTTCCTGAATGACTGTAATGTTATTGTGATAATAACTTCATTTCAGCTGCAACCCCAGTGTGGCAACATGTCAGGATGAAGTCTAAAAATATTTTGTCAAGTGGTGTGTGTAAATAGTTGTCATTATTAACAGTACAGATGTGGTGTGAAGTCTACACTTATAATAGCCTATTCGTGTACATGGGGTAAAATGAAGTTAACCACGAAGATAAGCTGTTTAGAGATGCATCGTAAATTGCCATGACAGCATCTGACACCTTGGGTAAAACACATTCACCTTTTGTTGTACGGGTTAATTGGAAAGTTGCACCAGATGTCACAAAGTTACTCCTGAAGCCAGGCGCCAGGCGAAGTACAGGCCTCAGGTCACAAAATCTGAATAAAAAAACTAAATGTTGTGTAACACCTGGGTCAGAATTCTCCACGCACAGACAAGTCCCTCTGGTTGCTTGATGTGTGTCGTCTTTGATGAACGCTGCATTTCTTCACTAGGTAGGCCAACTATTAGCTACTTGTGCTAAAGTACACGTGTTAGTATCTTGTGTCCTTTGTACTACTACGAGGCTGACGCTGTTGAAGATCTACTTGAAGCTGATGCCGTGGCGCTCGCTGAGTGCTGACTGCTACTTTTAGCTCTAGCTAATATTTGCATTGCTAAGCTATTAATTATTAAGTTATTGTAGTGAAATAAATATTGCTTTAGGGGATGATTGTTGTCTTGCACACAAATTCTTTTTCCGTGATATTATCTGCACTAGAAAGTCATACATTGTAACAAACAAAAGAAATGTAGCCACATTTAGGTCACATTTTCTTGGCATCCTACATATTCAGCTTATCATTAGAGAATAGAGAACTCAAAGCAACGGCTGTGCGTCGCCTTGCTCAACCACTTTTAACTTAATTTACATTTAAACTGTTGCTATAACTATGTATGTATCTGTTTGTTATGCTACAAAATATAAAGAGAGTGTCAAATCAAAGCCATGAATATGCAATTAAATATGCATTAGTGAATAATGATCTGCACTACAAGTTTATTTTTAAAAAAAGATTATCTACTGATATATTGCAGATCAGTTTATATTCAGTTACAATTAATCTGCCCGATATTTTCATGATTAATCGCTTAATCACTGGGGCTTTAAAATGCCAGAAAATAGTAAAACATTTTCATTGAAATTTCCTAAAGCCTGAGGTGATGTCATTCGATGTCTTGTTTTGTCTCACCGGCAGTTGAAAATACAAGGTTATTCAGTTTACTAAAGCATAAAACAAAGTAAATCACGTACAGTAAAACAGTCAAAGTAAGAGCCGACAGATGTGTCACACATGCTCTCAAAACAGTTGAGATGTAGGGATAGGAATAAAAATAGAGCCCATGGAGTTAGTGTGCTGCTATGTGTTTTCCATGGTAACTGAATAGTGGTGACACACTTCTGACAGCACTTCCTCTACAAGGCCTTGATTGTTGCCACTACAAAATCAATGTTTAATGAGTATGCCCAATCACATTGTGTGTTGTTATACAGAAAATGAAAGTGAATGTATTGTGTGTGCATATCTACAGTAGGCTTGGGCGGTATCACAGTATTACGGTGTACTGGGTTAATCTGTTAAACTGATACAGAGATTCTGTTTTGAGGTGATGTATTGCAGTGTACGCCCTCAAAGTAGGCATCATCTCCAACGAGACTACGCAATAACCCCATTACTTTTACAGCAGTTGGGAAACAACACGCACATGGGAGCTTTAGCTACAGTCCTACACTGTTCATTTACTGTTCAACTTCACTGCTCACCTTTCCCACCACTCCACTGCATTCAACTACCTCTCGTTCACTTTCATTTAGCCACACACTCACTATACACAAAAAGGTGCTCCTTGATGGTTACTGCAAGTGGTTACAGGACTGGTTAAAAAGCAAAATGCCTCCTGTTTGGGAGTCTAGTATTGCAGGCGCGACAGTGTCATTGTGATGACCTGTGGGGTCAGGAGTGGGTGTGGCCTATCTCTCTCTTCCATGTAGAGGAAGAGCTGATTGTGGTAACTCTGGGCACCTGGGCTAATTGTCTTGTAGGCTATTTGTAACTCTGTCTTCTCATTCTGTGGGAGGCTGCTTTCGGGGCCAGGCTAGATATCTCTGTTGACCGGCTCCCTCTTTAGTTTGGTTTTCTTTGGTTGGACTATTGCTTTGTGATATTTATCTTGTTTTTGCATACTACAACACCTTCATTTTACTCATTTAGCTGTCGCTTTTATCAACTAGGGGTTAAGTGTCTTGCTCAGGAACACAATGGGGGATTGAACCCAGGTCTTTCACACCAAAGGCATTGTCTTATCCATTGCGCCATCACCACCCAACAGTTGGGTGTTCACATAAACATTCACACATACATTCATATAACCATCGTCCTGCACAGACACTACTGAAACCACAGACTCAGACTTTAATGTTAGTTTGAAATACTTCTTAAATTTGGTTAACTCTGGTTTAAATAAACATATTTTGTTAAACTTTTACCATGGTCTGTCTCCCTTTTGAACCAGGTCATAACAGTCATACACAATGACTTCTATCACCGAGAGTATATGACACAAATACCGTCATATACTGTGTATAACCCCAGTGGAATGTCAGGAAGGTATGAGAAAATAAATACCGCTCATGCCTAACCTACAGCTGATGTTGCTGTATTGTTCCAGACAATAACACAATAACACAATAATCTTTAACTGACAGGATGGGGGGAGGGCATCACTAGCTGAACACTTTCAAACAAAAGTGACCTTTAGACTAATTTCTTTGGAAATGCTACCTTTCATTTCATATTCAACACCATAATTAAAAATGTTTACTCATCAAGCATTTTCTCATTTTCATCTGGCTGCGCTGCGCTTGCCTTTTGTTTTTTCATTTGTCTTCCGCACAAAAGCCACTAATTAAAGATCTTTCGATATAGTAATCATCAATAGAGAGTGGCCTATAAACAGAAACCCACACAAATGAATGATGATAGGTCTTTTTGAGTGTCTTGCTCTCACATGACATGGATCAATCAGCAGACAAAAACAACAATGAGTCCAATTGAGCTGAGCTGTGATTATGATTCACTGAACAGCATGATTCAAAGAATACCAATGTTTAGCCCAAAGGAAACTGATCAAGCTTCCTTTGGAGGGAGTTCTCTGCCTCCTGGGTCCCAGAATCAGCCAGTTGTATCGCTGATGATGTTGGAAGTGCCACTCAGTGGGATAACTTTCAAGTGATTGAGGGGGGCTATGAGATTTTTGTTTATTCAGGAGCCAGGTGCAGATAGCAGTGCGATTAATGATTGGAAGTTGATTACAAGTCACTTCTGGCGAGCACAGTGTGATGCTTCACAGTTTAATCAAGAACAAAAAAGTCAATGGGTGCAGTTTCACATTTGTTTAGGCATTAATATCTAGGTTAATGTTTATCATTGGCTTGTTTGGCAAAATATCTTCTATCTGTTTCAGTTTGTTATGGAAGCAAATAATGGCCACAAACATGGCTATACTAGACGTTAGCATGTTTCATTTTCCTCCTATGTTTTTTTTACTTGTCATGCTATATACTACTAAGGTAATTATATATATATATATATATATATATATATATATAATCTTTTTTTATAGTAGGCTTATTATAATATAGGCTATTCTTGTCTCGTTGTCATGGCCCCAATCTTCAGCAATGTTATGTCTCATGTGCTGAGTGTTTGGTATTGGTGGGGGGTGTCCGACCGATTTTGGTGGGCCACCTGGGCCAAAAGTGCCAGGGCCGATTTTAATTTTGTCCCAGTCCAGCCCTGGTGCTGTTCATTCATGCAGAATTTAAATATCCACATTAAATTTTATAATTAGGTATTCAGTTGCCTGTAAGTTTCAAATCTTGTCAGAATTAACACAAGGCTGGGTCACAGTGGAGTTATTTTACCGAATTTGGATGGTGTCGAGTATGAGCACTTTTCTTACTGCTGAGACTGTCAAGCCCCTTGCTCTAAGGCATGAATGTAATCATTCTCCACCAATATGAAATAATGAAGTATGAAGGGTAATTGTTAAACAAGTAGCCTCCTGGGAATACTTACAAGATTGTACCTGACATGTGTGATGTGTATGAGGCGTTGTGATAGCACGGATGTGCACCCAGACACACATACACACACAAATACAAACACACACACACACAAACACATGCAGATTAAACCCTATTAATGCAAACTCAAAGCCCAAGTGACATCTCCAGCAGCGTAATGAGAAATTTAACAGGAATCTGAGGCTGATTATCAACTGCAAATTTGCTGTAATGCCAGTAATCAGACGAGATGGTACAGTGGAGAGTGAGAAATGAAGGGAAGCCAACAGCGAGCCTGAGCACTAATTAAACTGTACCTGCAACTGTTTCCTGCCATCTTCTTAACATGACAATGCTGCCAAGGCCCTGAGGAGAATTAATTTCTATGCCACAAAAAGACGTTCTTATTGAAAAGATTGCTGTTTATTATTGAGTCCACCCTACTCATCTGGCTTAAATGACTTATGAATAAACATGACATGTTTTTGCTTTTAAAAATTAGTTTAAATTCAGAAACGTGGAATCTTTGACATTCACTCACCCATTACAAATAAGTGTCCCCGTGTGTGTGTGTGTGTGTGTGTGTGTGTGGGTGTGTGTGTGGAGGGGGGTGGACTAACTAAAAGGATAATCGCCTCATGATATTCTTGTCTGCTCAGGTGTCGGAGGGTTAATCACAAAATTAACTTATCATCTTCCTGGATGAAGTAATTAAGCAGTGCAGCACAAACTCTTCACATAATTGAGGGTGAATAATGACAAAGAAGCACGCAGCCCAGTGGGAGGGAGAAAGATGGAGGAGAGATCACAGATTGGTAATTAGGAGACAGGACACTTGATGGAACCTGTAAGAGAAATGTTGTTGTGCTACTTATGGCACAGTTCTATCTCTGTGATATAAGAGAGGCAGCATTAATGAGAGGATGGGCTCTCTACAGGCAAATTCTGTTTTCACACCTTTCTCTTAATAAACTACCTTTGTGTGACTTAACCAGGCCAGAGTAGATTTATATAATACACAAAAATAGATCGAACAATACACAAGCCACACATTAGTGGTAGTGTATTTACATAAAGTTGTTGAGTTACACAGTAGGTGTCTGGCTAAAGGTCAAATGTCATCTAGTTGTCATACTATTTTTCTTTTTAAAATTGAGAAAAAAGCTATTTTTGCTGCATTATAGTGGAACCGTCACATGCTCTCATTTACACTTGATGGGGGAGATTGTGAGCTGAAGTAGACAGTAATAGAACTTTGGTCTAGTTTTGGTCTGTTTTTCTGTGAATGCGGCAAAGCTGTGTGAAGCCAGATGCCGGGCTAAGTTGATTAAAACCTATGGAATAAATATAGTCCCAAATGTACTGTAGCTGTGTGAAAATGTTTTATACTTGTAACATTCAAATGTGGCCTTGGGGCCAACCAGAATGCAGGGATTTGTTTGTAATGAAATGGAAAGACGATCTATCACTACTGCGGATGTTTGGAGAATGTAACGCAGTGATAGACGAAACCTCCCTGGATCTTGAACTGATATTTCTGATTGGATAGTCAAATGATGTGTTAATCTCAGCATCACCTTTTTTCCGTTCAGTAGCATGTGTCAAATGTGGGCCAAACTACTTCTAACTGTAGGCATGTTTTGTGCTTGCAGAATTGATCTGTACCTGTAAACCTGGGATTTACACATATAATTAAAGCTGCAAGCAGCGTTGGGAGGGCCCTCGCATGTGAAGCGCGTTGGGGTGTGAGGTGGCCGCGTTGCATATTCTGAAGCTCTGCCGGTGCGGCTGTGACTTTGCTACGCGCTTCAGACGCTGCATGAAAGTGTTATATGTCACTTCCTGTGTCCCCTTTGTGGGGCTACATAGCACTCGGCGCTATGAATGTAAATTAATATTGGCGTGTAAATGTGTTCGGGGCGGGACAGTTATCAATCACGTAAAGTTTTGTTCAGATGTGAGCATGCACACTGAAGTTACAAAAACTTCCTGTGTCATGGTGAAGAGTTGATCTTTGGCGCCATGCCACAGACACGCCCATTGATGAAAACTCACAGATAGCACAAATTTTCATCGTCAATACCTTTAGAAGGCACAGCAGAAATTTAAAGTTAATTCGACTAAATCCCTAGGAGGAGTTTGTTAAAGTACGGAGTGTGTAAATCATCCAAAAATTGCTGTAAAATTCAAAATGGCCGACTTCCTGTTGAGTTTAGGGTATGGGTTCTTGAGGCTTTTTTGTGTGTCTTTATATGATACATGTCCCCAGAAAATTTGGTGCATGTAGGTTGAACAGACACATATAATTATGCTTTCTGTGAATTTCTTTCACACACAAACAGATAGATGTTTAACTAAAATTCAATCTGTCAGTACAGGTACTTTTTACATAGTCAAAATTTGAATGTACAAGTACAAAACATTTTTACAAGCACAAAACCTTTCCACAAATCCAAACATTGCAATGTACAAGTAGAAAACTTTTTCTCAAGTACAAAACTTGTTAAGACAGCCTCAACACATTTGGGACTATATTTATTCCATAAAAGCCCCACCTCATCAACCTTGTGATGAGCTTATGGAAAAACAGGGTCAAATGTAAATATCAGCCAGCAATTTTTTTATTCGTTAGTTGCAGAACAAATTGCCCAGTACAGAAAATTGCTTGCAAAAACCTGAAGATATTCAGTTTACAATAGTAGCACATAAAACAAAGAAAAGCATTTGGAATAACTAACTGAATTAACAAGATGTGAATTCATCAAAATTATTTTTCTTTAATTTAAAGATTACAACTAAGGAGAACTTGGAACTAGGTAATTTTCCCTCTTCGAAGCGATGGCTAACCGTGGCTACCTCATCCTAAAGGGTCCAGTTGCAGCCCCTCATACCTCCCTGCTCAGACCTCTCTCTTCAGGCCCCTCTTATGCAGGTTCGGTGGATTAAATCATTAATATCGTTATCTATATCTGTAATAATTAACCTACAATGTTAGCTAACTTGCTAACCTGTATGGGAAATATCTTAACCAACAGTGAAGGTAGTGCCCTAAGAAATTAGCAAACTTTTTAATTAGCCTTGTATCTTGTGATCTAATATGAGTGGATATATAATACTGTGTATATATGTTATTTCTTGCCTCAAATGTGTTCCAAAACAGATTTGAGTGGACTGTTATATGTGAAACAGGTGAATGTATACATAACATATATATTTCAAACAACTGAATCATGCTACAACTCCTTTGGCTCTCAGAACTGGGGCCTGAGGAGGAAGGTCATGTGTTCAGTCCCCATTGGCTCACAGAACTAGGGGCCTCAGGAGGAAGGCCTGCAGTTGGACTCTGACTCATCTCATCAGCTAGCGATAGTGTTTATAGTATTGTCTCTAGCTGTCTCTCTCTGTGTGGCAGAGATTCCTGTATGTGGGACAACCCACATATTACCAAGCCATAGTGCGCTTACTGCAAGCATCAGTGTTATAAATGAAGCAAACGATTCAGTACAACCCACCTTTTTGAACAAATTATATAATATAGCTTTTACATCTGGATGAATTACAGCCTAATTTGTGTGAAACATGTCAAAGAATTCACTCAGGTTCCAGTCACCCTCATAATTCTTATAAAAGCTACATTATCGTCGTCTCTGTTAAAAAGAAATGTTTGACCACTGGAACAGCCAGCAAGACAGAAGCCTGTTCAAAGTGCCTGTTTTTATGCAGTTATACAAAACCCCTAGTGAACATGAAACCTTTTCCATCACATGCATCATAATAAAAAGTCTTGACTTAAGACACTCCCAAAGATGGGATGCTCCTTATGAGATGACAGTTTGTTAAGAACAACAACTGCAGTTAGCATGTAACTCAGCTCAAACAAAGTAAGTAACAAAGTAGCTGTGGAGGAGACAGTTTTGCTTGTTCTTAGCAAAACTGTCTAATGCTCAGAAATCTCATCACGGTGTTTGATTAAAAACAACTGAGAAAAACGCACATGAAAGCTTTGAACACTAACATACGACTCATGAATTTGTAATTATACTTTTGGACTGTTGTTTTGCTCTTACCCAAGTGTAACGACTGTGCAATGAAGCAGCATTTACATAATGTGAGATGATTTGATAGTCTTCAGTTGAAGCATTTAAATGAAGCAGGTATAAGCCATGGTACTATGTCAATATCAGACCTTCAGAGCTCAGTGTAGATCTATAAATATCTGCGTAACCGGAATTCGATGTCCGCTACAGCCCACAGTGCTAATGTTGGTTTAATGTGCAAGACTGTATCACCAGAGGTATTATTAGGACCATTATGTCTTCCAAAAAGACAGCATCTGTCTCCTCTGCATTTTCTGCATGGCGAGCACATGAATACAGCAAATCAATACAGAGAATAGCAATCATGAGAAACTGCTCGAGCGTTGGTGAAAAGTGCGGCACGCCAAGCGGCACTCGCTGTTTAATGGAACATACACGGCCTGCTTAGGCCTTGCTCAATTTATCGACTGCTGCAAGAAATCAACAGTGGCAAGCAGCTTAGCAGCTCTCTCTTCCCATAATAGACTCCATTCATACAGGCCTTTTATTCTACACGCGGCGCAAGGTGACAAATGGACATAATGTCTGCCAGCCTGCCTCCGAATTTATTTGATTTTTTTCTTCCTCCTTCCCCTCCCGTCCTCCCTTCAGTTGAAATCCTCACTGATATATCTTGACGCTCTGAAGTATCCAGAGTAAATTCACTCTGCCTCTATTGCTGTTTATAACCTTCAGACTGCCAGGAACGATCTGTGTATGCACACCACAAACAGCCATTGTCATCCTTGAATAACTTGAGAACACAAAAAGAGGCAGAAAAGGGGTAAAAAGAGGGTTGAAGTATGATAAAACAATGAAAAGGCTTTCAAAGCACATACGGGATGGTAAGAAAAGTTAAGTAAGTGACTTGTTTTCTCTAAAACTCCTATAAATATTTCCTCAAGTAGTAATAAAGTAGAAGTGTATGCGGGGGTGAAAAAATACAGTTCATGTACTGCATCATCATTTCCAAACCCACAGATGGTAAACTGAAAAGAAAATTGTAAATATAAATCAGATGGCAATTTGTTTATAGATACAACAGTGAGTAAATGCATCTTCTCAGACTGGCATAATCTTATTATGTATAAACAAATATGTTTACTGCTTTTCAAAAGTTTAGCAAAACATCATCAAGCACCCAGTTCTTGTTTACTCATTAAAAAAGTGGAATAAAGTTGGAATGATCATAATTCCACGTGAAGATGCGGAGCATTAATAATGAGAGCATTTTACTATGGGTGTAAATAAATATTTCAGCTTCAGAAGCCTCGTGTCGGTAATATATCACCCCCACTCCCAAAGATGGGATACTCCCTGTGGGGCGATAATTCACCAGTTGTGGATCCTGAGCAGCAGATGATCTATACAGTCCTAGAAAAGGTTATTTATCGCTTTCATAATTAAATTTGGTATCTTGGTGGAGGGGCTGTCATGGTATGATTAATCAAGTCCCACTGGCTGGAGAGGGCCAAGTAGCAGGTGTTGCTCACTCTGGCCTGAAATGCTACTGCTCTCTGCAGCAGAGATGCAAAAATGGTGCCCAGGTTCCTACAGGTTTGGAAAAATTCCACTCCAGGGTCAGATGCACAAAACTATGTCTAGATTCACAACTAAAACTTTGTGGACACATGTAGACGGAAATATACACATGCATTATTTTTATCAGATTTATAAAGCATTGTGTACTATACCTAAAGACACAGATAAAGACAAGGTTGATAAATCTATTTTTGTAAGCCAAACAATTAATCAAGAAAATATCAGGAGAATGAATTGATGATGTATTATTGTGAAAACACGGGTCGTTTTTTAAACATTTATTTTATAAATCTAAATTACTGTAAACCTGTATGTAAGCCATAAAATAATATAGACGTACCCTTAATGTGTGTTTTCAAATCGGTATCTCTATCTGTTTTACCAGTCTTTAGATCTGCCAAAAGAGAAGCAAAGTGTGTGTGTGTGTGTGTGTGTGTGTGTGTGTGTGTGTGTGTGTGTGTGTGTGTGTGTGTGTGTGT
>JAPMOB010096208.1:0-14720 GCA_029875015.1 Lepomis gibbosus
CTTCACCCTACCAGCCTTATGCAGCCTTACGTCATTTAAAAGGTACTCCAAAAAGTCAGTATTGAAATTCAGTAGTTGGTCAAAATATGTGTACCACAGACAGATATATCCTGCACTTTCTCAGCATAATTGGAGGGGCGCACCTTTAGTTCATCTGCTTGTAGCATATGAAGGTGTGGATAATGTTGAGATTGACATTGATTGGATCTGTTTTCATCCGGTTTTCAGACAGTGATGACCGGGAACAAAAGGTTTCCAAATATTCTTCTATCTATCCATCTATCTATCGATCTATCTATCTATATATATATATCTCTATTTATCTCATCAGGTAATAATATGAAATTTCTCCTTATCTGAAAATGTACAGCAACAGGCCATCTAAATCTATCCCATGTGGGTGCGTGTGCAGGCGTGTCTCTTACCATTATCGGAGATGTCTAAAGTCCCCACGCATGACACTCGAGGAAACAGCTCCTGAATCACCCCGGCACCCGCTGACCTCAACTGTGGGAGGACGACAGAGAGGAGCGGGACATGGTGCGATAGCCACAAGCATTAATCTAGGAAGAAGATATGTGAATATACCTAGAGCAGCACAGACTGGCAGAGCGTACCTCACAGCTGCTGATGTCCAGGTGTAAATCAGTGATATGGGGGTTATTGGACAGACCTAGGAACAGAGCCCTGAAGGAAAACACAGGGTAGGATGGGAAATGACAGAGGAACGCAAAGCAAAGAGAGAGAAAGAGACAGGGGATAAGTGGAGAGGCAGATAAGGAAGGAGAGGAATGAACAGAATAATAGGTAAGAGAATAGATGAAATAGAAAAATCAGAAACAATGGGGGAGAAACAAAGGGCAATTAATGGACAAAGACAAGGCAAAAATGGCAGAGTGAAAAAAAAGATCAGTCCCACATAAATCCAATTGCTTCTTTTCCTCCCTCTGAAAACCTGAACCGATCATCCAACCCCCCCTCGTCCTGCTCTACGTTCTCCTCTGCACACCTAAAAGTTTTAAGGCCATCTTAAAGGATTTAGAGAAAAGTAGCTTAAAAAGAAGATCCATAGCTCATAGCTAGCACTAGAAACCACCTTAAAAAGCATTTATTCAGGAAAAGTGGCCAATTGTTGCACATGCACACAAGCCCAGCTGGATGCAGAAAGAAAACTGCATTTGCACATCAAGGCTCTGCTGGAGGTTGTTCTTGTGCAATAAATACACATTTAAGAGTTACGCACCATGAGGAGGTAATGAGGAGAAGTGCTAAGTGGGGCGTCCGTTCTGTCCATTTTGGCTGAGATCCAACACGCAGCGTACAATCATCTCAATTGTTGGCAGTTTTCTTTGTTTATTCTGCTATTGATTGTGTTTTTTGGCTATGAGTAGCTGACAGCAGGCTGCACACCTAACAGAGAAACTGAAATATAGCAATATTCCATTTATCCCTGTAGGGGAACGTGCCTTTTGCTTGGCCGCTCTGTGAGCTGGTTTAGTTACAGATCTCCTGAAGCTGGTAAAGATACAGAGTCCTGCACAAAGACGTGTCAGCATAGTGGACGCCGGCCAACGAGGACGCTTCAATCTGTGTCCTCTGATTGAAGGCCAGCCTACTAATATAATAGAAAATGGCTTCACTGTCAATGAAAAGCATTTGAAACCTAATGTGAGCTTTGACAATTGGATGCAACCTGCACTCCATATGGTTTAAGCTATTTTAATATTTAAGCCTGACACAATAAAAACACAAAAATAGTACAGGACATGTGAATTCTATCTATTTTATGAGTCACCTCTTTAGCAGTTTGCTAAAGGTTGGATATAAAGTTCAAAGGCCTAGTGCGTAATTTAGAAAGTGCTTCAAGTCAAAGCACCTTACAGCATCATGAGAGGACACATTTTTAGCATGAGTGGCCCCATTGGGAATTCATCCTTTCTCCACTCTTACGCTTCAAGTTTGACTAAACATTGTCAGCAGCACAAATGGTTGTTGACGCAGAGAGGCGGCATCAGTAGAAGACTGCTGGTAACACACTTAAACAAGTGGAGAGCTACATGAGCATAAGCTACTTCATCATGAACCTTTTTCATAACTAAACATAACATTATTTCAGACCTGTAAAGTTTCAATACAACACCAGCATCCACTTTATTTAAGGATACGGCAGCTGGACTGTAATCAGAAAAGGAACATTGGCTCTAATGTTAAAAATAAGACAAACGTGTCAGAACCTCTATATTGGCTCATTAACAGCATTTCATTTTTCATTTTTTAAGTGGATTATTTTATGGTTTTCATTTACTCCTTAGAAATGCTAACAATTCGATGATAGATTATTTTTGGATGATCTTTATATTCATAATATTCATATAATATTCCAAATAATCTTTTAAGATCCATAGCTATACCAGCTGACTTTGACTAACAGTTCTTGATCCATTTAACATATCACATAGAAACATACTTTCTGTAATATTACACTGACTGTGATGTGTATATTAGTGCATCCTCTTGGCTTTTCTTGCAGTTTCTTTTGCCAACTCGGTATGTGCATCCCGTCCAGAAGATCTCTGAATAAAGCAGAAGTGATTGCTTGCCAGTTGGCTGTCACAGGTGGCGACTGATCACTGTCAGTGAAATCAGCAATGGCTCAACTAACTGCAGTGTATGTATTTTTTTAAGGCCTTAGTGTTTGCGCTACACTAACAACTGATGTATATAGGACTACATCTCTTTATGAATCCTGATGATAACAAACTGTACGTAGTTACACATTCATTCTGTACTGCTAGATGCTTTGAACTTGAAAATCTTCCTTTACCCACTTTATATGTGGACTTTATATGCTGCTTGGATGTAGATGGGGCTTTGGTACCTTTGTTACATTTGCACCTGGTACCAAAATTGATTTTTTTTTTTTTTTTTGTAACTTGTGACAATGCTGACTTTTGAAAGGTCCCTTCTGTCAAAACTAGCCATCAAAAAAACATTGTAAGACCTTGACAGTGTATTTTTCAGGATATGGTTCGATGTGCTTCTTGGATTGATCTGTTTATGTAGGCACCTATTTATTTAAATCTGGATCAAAGATATTGATTTTGTAAGTAGCCACATCAGTTATTACCTGCCACAGTCATTCTGGGGGAATCATAGCCTTATTACAGTTCGGGAGCATTTACATATGAATTTATTCTTTTTGTGGTAAAAGTCAAATGTCAAACTGAATAACATTACTCTAAGATGTAAAACTGCTAATTTTTCACCTGTTTGCAGACTATACAAGTGATGATCTTACAAAAGCTTAAGAATGTTCAGAGTTTCAGAGGTCCATTTAAATCATTGCCTGTGACAATGACTCACCTCAGTGAATCAGGAGGGACTTTCATAGAGGCCAGGCTGACATGGGTCAGGCTGAATGCTGAGCTGAAGAACTGGCGGAAAGTTGGCAGAGAATCTCTTGCTTTCCTGAAAAAGAACAGTAAAGGGGAAAAAAATAGAAAGATTTTAAAGCGTGTAGCGATGGGAGGGAATAGCAAAACAGAGAGTGAGCATTAAAATTGGATCCCAATCAGGCAGTAAATAGACATAAAAATAAACGAGGTGAGAGAACAACAAGAACAGATGAGAGACTGGTCGAGACAAGACATAGGATGACAGGAGGACTTGATATGCTGATAGAAAGTGACAAGATACAAATGGAACAACGGGAGCAAAATAGAAAGGGAGAAAAGGAAGCTAAAGCAGACAGATGCCGGCTGTGACATTTAGGTCAGTATTATATCAACCAGACACAGTGAAAAGGTGAAGTTGAAATTAATTACTGCCACCAGTTAAAAAGGTATCACTGACCAATTATCCAGCCATCTGTTTGTCATATACAGAATATTAGCCTGTCACCAGAGGAAAGAGACAGAGGATATGTCAGTGTGCATGTATAACCATCCCTCAGCCATAATACAGAAGGGGATTATTCCTCCGCATTCACAGAATGGATGTAGTACACTGGTTCAGATATGTGTTTAGAACGTGTCAAAGCAGTCAATCTGCCATTTCAGCCTCCACTGCACAAATAATTCACCACAGGGGAGGATGAGGTCTGGAGACACCAGGAGAAGTGATGAGAGGCAGGGGATGAGGGACAGAGAGGGAGGGATGGGGAGAGAGAGAGAGAAATAATATTCATCTTCTGGAAAGATGAAGTTGTTTTTTGTGAAAAGATTACCTGCTACCTCTCTTCAGGCAGCTGACATGTTGTTTACTTGCGCAGCGCAGAAGCCTTTCCTTATTGCTCTATTTTTTCACCCTCATCCTAATAAACGAGTATTGTGAGTACAGTGAGGAGGCACTTTGAAAAGCATAGTTAATAGGACATTCATTCAATATACAGCAATCTAGATTTTACTCTTTTTATTATTATTTACAGAGATCCAACAGTGCCCACCATGAGCAAGCACTTGGTGACAGTGTTAAGGAAAAACTCCCTTTTCCAGGCTGAACCATTCATCATTTCAGTTATTCATAAATTACAATGCAAAAGTCACTTTTATCAGTAAATGTATGCAGCAAAAAGAGAATCATATGTTCTTATATTATCTTATTATCTTATATTTTCAGATTGTTATGTAATGGGATTACAATTTTCATGGCAGACACTCATCATAGCAGGAAAAGTGCAGGTGTAACTCATTTTGTTAATGAGGTCTCAGTTCCATAATGGAAAGCAGTTGTTAATGTTATTGACTGCAGCTCTTTGTTTTTTGCTAAGCCGTGTCAAAATGTCTGAATGCATGCAGCGTGTTTTATGCAATTTTACTTGGATGGTACTAATTTTTTTTTGCCACAGAAACAGTTAACATCAGACATTGGTTGTATGAGTTCTTTTCTTTCAAACTGATACCACACAACATAGAGTAATGGAGTACCAGAGTAAAGCAAGAGTCTTCTACAGCCACTTTCTATGGAGGCCATACCAGCTGAATGCTAACATTCTCACACAATGACAATGCAAAATACTATAGCAGGTTTAATATTTACCATGTTAACATCCTAACATTTGCGAATTAGCACTAAACACAAAGTACAGCAGCAGTTCATGGGAATGTTAGTTTTGCAGGTGACTGGGCATAAAAAATAATGGACAAAGCTACATTGAGAAGTGAAAAAGCTGATGGTGGCACTAGAAGAGTCATCTAGGATCACTTAAGTTATTAGACTTCATCCTCCAGGCACCATGATGTTCCTCGACAATGTGTCCAATAGTTGAGATATTTCAGCCTGTTCGCGTGACCAACAGTCTGGCATTACCATCCCGAAAGCAATGCCACTAATGGGGCTTAATAATTGACCTCATTGTTTGTCATTTCTATTTCTGTATATTTGCATGGAGAATTTGTATGATACAGCACTGATATAGTGACCTCTGCTATTTAAAATCCTGTTGACACTTCATATACTCTCTAAACCATGAACTGTATTTTAGTGTGTTGACTACTGCACAAGTATCGCTAAATTTTACTAAAAAAAGTATTATGAAGTCAAATGTTTAATCATTTATACTTCGGTTGTGTATATTTTTTACGAGACTTCAACCGCCTTTCAATTTTATTTCAGCTGACTCCTCAACGGTTTTCAAAACTTAACACTTAAAATTTCACTGGAGCCTGAATTAATTTCTGTCCTTTAACATTAACCAACACACCAACTACTTTTATTGCCCACATTTCTATCTCCATTGACACACTACTTTGAGAGTTTCAACCTTAACTGACACTGAAAAGTAAGGAGAAAACTTTACCTGACACTTCAACCTCTTCCAATTAGCTGTCACTTCAACTGACACTTCAACTCCTTCAACCTACTCCCATACAGACACATTTCAAAGGCTCCAAAGAAACAAAAACATGTTTCAACTGTAAATCGTCAGATGTGAGCACACAAATCTTTCTCAGAAAATGTAGCATATTGTAGTTTTATCAATTTCCTTTATTATTAATAATCCTTTGCTATAAAAAATAGTTCACTTAAGATAAGGATGCACCTTCTTTCAATTGTTTTTTTTCTGCAAATTTGGCCTAAATCAGCTGTCTTTAGCATCATGCTAGTATCATGTCTGAAGCTCTAGGACATCATAACTGGAAAGCTGTTCTGCACTCTCGTTCTCACATTACTGAGACAACTTTGTCATGTGCCCATGTGTTTGGCACAGCTGTTTAATAGGTATGAGAGCAGTAATGTGACTGGCTGAGAATATAATGAATAATCACTACACCCCTCTAATTTTGTACCACTTCTCCGAAATCCACTGTGCATATGTTACACTGAGTATAAGCCCTCATTGTGTGTGTGCACATGAACCAGTGTTTTACACGGATTGATATGATTGCACTGTTAAATTCAGCCCATCAGAATATGATTGAAGTCTTGCCAATTTGGTTTGTAATTTACCAGTCACAATTAGCCCTGCATACGTGTCACGCACGCACGCACGCACGCACGCACGCACGCACGCACGCACGCACGCACGCACGCACGCACGCACACAGCCCTTAACCAGAGTATATGAATTTTTCCCAGAGATTAAGCATATGTATGGTTCACAGAGTCCCATGATATTCATATCAGATAAATATTAAGATAAAAGTGCATGTAGTGAGAGAAAAGGAATAAAACAAAATGTGAGATAAAAAAAGAGGAAAAGGGAGGAGAAAATTAAGTTACGAGGGGCAAAAAATGTAAAAGGTCATAAGGGAGTAAGCGCTTGTGGAGTGCAAAAGAAGGGGAAAGACCAGGATGAAGACATTAATATAGTTGTGAGGGGAAACCAGGCAGCTGCATTACAAGCCTGTCATTGCTATTGTGATAACCTACCAGTGTGTGGAACACCAGCTCTTCTTTGACCCATTTGTAATGATTAGCATACAGCCTGTCAGGACTTAGCGGATACAGAATGGCTTCTGTCGCACAAGCAGATACTGTGTCACTGTCGCTCTCACAAAACACTCTCCAGAGAGCTGTATCAGCATCTTGTTTCCACATGTGTATGTGTGTAAGGTGTATCTACATTGACTGCTCACTGTTTCTTTGTGCAACATCGCTGTGTGTGTGTGTGTGTGTGTGTGTGTGTGTTATGTGTAACTCTGATGGGTGAGGTCTGAGGCAGTCCATTCCATATTCATGAGCAGCAGCCAGGCAGTTCTTATCAGCTTGGTTCAGCTTTGTGGCCCCGTGTTGTCACCACAACACCGCAGCCGTCTGACCAGCAGCACTGTGCCAGCGTGCATTTAATACCAGAAGACCCCCTGACCGGCAGGAGGTGGGATGAACTGTGATTAGAGGGAGAAAGACGGGCGAAGGGGAGGAGTGAGGAGAAGGACTGGTGGTAAAGGGGATGAAAGGTGGAGGATGGGGAGAGGGAGGAAGAGTGATAAGCGGAGAGGAAGATGAGAAGGGAATGTAAGCGGAGAACGAGAGGTGACGAAAGGTGGCGATAGAGTGAAGGAGGCTAAGAGATGAGAAAACAGCCATGGAAAGGGAAAAAACAGACAGAGAAGATGGATGGAGCACGGATGTCTCCAGAAAAAGGAGGACGGAATGCTGGGAAATGCAATCTTTCTGTTACAAATTAGAGAGTTCATAAAAATAAAGAATGAAGGAAGAAAGGTGAAAAAGAAAACTAGAGGTGCAGCCAGACAGATGGAAAAAGATGGATTGGAGAAAAAAAAGTAAGAAATGCAGGCGTGGGAGCCTGGGGAATGGAACAATAATTCCCATCTAAAATTAGCCTCATTTTTCACCAACTTCTTTCTCTGTAATTCTGTAATGTAATATGCTGAGCAGAGAAGCTCCTGGGCTCCTGGGGGACACAACATGATGAGAGCAGGAGCCTCTTCTGCCTGCTAGCTAGGTAAACACAGACACACACATACAGTCCCCCTCCACAACCACCACCCCCCACACACACACACACACGCAAAAAAAAGACTTGTGGGCATGCAAACAAGTGCTTGACAGATGGGAAACTTGTTAGCAAACAGAGACATGTGTACATTAAAGAAATACAATAACACAATCTGCACGCGCGCGCACACACACATATGCAGTGAGCCAGAACAAATGAGGGGTTGCGAGACGAGCGTGCACGCTAATTCCGTCAGTGAGGTCCAGGGCTAAACACTAATCTACAGCAGAAAAATAAATGATGATGCTTGCTCTGCGCCTCCTGACTGGAATTCCTCCAGAGCTGTTTGGCTGAGTCAGAAGATGAAAACAAATGTGCTTTTTTTTTTTCCTTAAAAAAAAAAAAAAGCCTCGACAGGGATTTACACTGGCGGTGAACGCCCACCTGTGAGAGAAGGAGTTCTTGGACAGGTTCAGGTAGGAGAGGTCAGCACAGCAGCCCCGCAGCAAGGCCCCAAACAACTGGCAGAGAAACAGAGAGACAAATGGTTTTGTTTTATGTTCACTACAGCGAATGTGACTGTGTTGTATAACAGTTATTTTGGCTCCTGGTCGCTGCACAAATGCTCATAGCACAGATTAAAGCTGACACAAACGTAAAGAGAACAAGCACACACACACAAACACAAATAACAATGCTACTGTATTTCTTTATTGGCCAAAGCCTCTTCAATGGCTCAAAAATGTCCCTAAATGTAGCATTATTGATGGCATAAAAAAAAAATTTAATGTCAGCCTGACTCCGCAGATTGTTGTGGTCAAATCTGGACAAAACAGCCATTTCAATATTATTCAGGATTTATTTGATCCTTTTTGAACCTTATGGTTAGGGTTTATTCAATAAAATACAACATTTGTCATTAAGTTAGTTTATACAACCACATAAAAGTCTATTGAGCATCTGCAGTATGTGACTGCCAAGGTACATGGGATCATCTGAGGTGAATGTCACATATTCTAAATTGTCTGAATTGTCTCTTTTTGCAAAACAAACACAGGTACATATCTGTTATGTGCCTGTGTTTGTTTTCCTAATCTGCTGTTAATACTACATAAAATGCTGCATTATTACTGTGTGCACTTGAGCAAGGCACTTAACACTATATTATTTTAAATTATAAATAGGGTGATTTGGCTCTAGTAGTCACAGACTTACTTTTTTTATTCTCCTAGACCTACACCATCACATTTCAGAGGGAAAGCAATGTTTATTCAACTACTGCTTTGTTACTGGTTAGTTTTTAGATTCATACCAAACATAAAACCAAAAATCAAACCAGTGGAGATTGAGTCCTTAAAGAAAAACAACATTTAGTTGGGCCCCTTTTAATGTTTCAGATGGCTATAAATTGTTAGCAAGTCCGCCAAAGAATGATTTGCCCTTCAAACTTCTCGGATGGATTCATTTAAATTACTGTTCAAGATACAAAGAGGCAAAAAAACCAAAAATTTGATAAGTCAGATAACTGAATATAAATTTGTGTGTTTTATTTATTTTCCCCCTCCCATTAATCATCTCATCATCCAGCAAATTCATTATGTAACCCTCTGAAAGGGCTGACGCCTAGTTTGAAAACCATGAGACTAAACTATCTAACTTTATATTTTATAAGTTCAAATAAGCTCCCCCTTGATGTTGCAACACCAAAATGCTGCTTATGCATTGATGCCTCAGTATTAAAAAGCTAATAATGTAAAATTCAAGTATATATCAGTCACAGGGGCCATTCTTTCAGCAGAACATATACTTTATTTTTTATATTTGTGTACATATACTTTATATTTGCACTATGTCATGTTTAAAAGTTGTTGTAATTTTCACTCTTTAAAAAAATCTGTGCCTTAATGGGCAATGATAAAAATAAATGATAAAAAATATAAGACATGAAAAACACAAATCTATGTTATTTGGGCCCTAATAGTTGGAAAAGAACAGGGACTTAATTTGTTTATGTTTTTTGCCCATTTCAGGGTTAATGTCCACCAGCTCCAGCAGCAGAATGAAATATGGCAGACAATTCGTTTCTACCAATCTTTCAAAGTGTGTACAGAAAGTCAGAGAAAGTCTACTAATTCCCGATAGCTGGACCAAATGGGCAATAAGAAGTGTAATTGTATTACACTGAATCAAAGTCAAGCTGTTACCATACCAGGGAAAAGTAATTACTTAAATTCTTCAATTTGTTATACTGAATATCCATCAAATGTGAAGTTTTACATTAAATATGGAAAGAGACACTCAAAACTTGTGTAGGAAATTAAGAATGCGGTGCCACATACAGTTTTCCCTGCTTATATGATCAATGTATAACATCATGCAGCAGTGCAGCCATTCATTTAACATCCATCAAAGTGCATATCCAATCAAGCTTTCATCTTGTGAAGATATGGCTCACTTTTTAACTACAGGGCTCAGGGAAGTACCAAAATGAATGCCCAAGAATCTGTGAGCCAATAAATCTTAAAATAAAGATGATATATGTGTTTGTTAGACAGGAGAGCGCTGTGGGCAGATATGATCGGCATCAAATCCCAATTTCTTGTAAGACTTTAAGTAGCATCTCATCGCTTGCGAGAGGTTAAACTATCAGGCAAATCTATTTTTCCCTGGCACAGTGATCCATCACACAAACTGACTCATCGACCGTTGTCGGTGCATCAACGCAGATTAAAACAGGAACTTATTAATAATTCAATCCAACAGGCCAACAATAAAAAAGACAAATTCTCCCTAAGATAGTTCCTCTCTAAAGGATAAATGACAATTAGTAGCTATCACAGAGAGCACTTCTCTACTCTCAAGGTGAAATTTAAAGAGAAACAGGGGGAAGCAAAGTTTGAGAACTTGCAAATAAAGCACAGTAGATGCAATGTCTTCCATTCATGCATATAATTCAATATAAAATTTATGGCCTACATTTACACAGACAGAGGAGGATTTGTTTCACGGGGTGGACTATTCTTTCCTGAAACAGATACCTGCTTGACATGCTGTCTGCTCTCGGGGGATTTTAAACTGCTTGAGTGAAGTGCAGCAAGGAAAGAAAGCAAACACAGGCACAGTAATATTAAAGGCCTTGCGGTGAGAAAAAAACAGGTGTGGAAATATTAAGATCCTTTAATTAAGAGAAAGCAGCAACACAACAATGTAAAAAAAAAAAGTGTACTCATTACACAGACAAGCCCCTCATAATGTCATATGTACATTATCGGATTATTTTCCCCGCTGTATTAACGAGTGAGCTGCATTTTTGTTTGTCAAGGTGGAGCTGTTTTTAACTACTTTATGAGGTATTTGGCAGTTTAAAGTTCTAATCCTGTAATTTCTCATTAAACCACATTTTTTTATACTCTGGTTCTAAATTTTTTAAAATAATCATAACCATACCTTTTTAGATGGTAGTTTTCATTAGGTCTGCCATTAAAATTGCCAGCGTGACCATTTACAATGTTCTCTCAATGATATCAGCCTTACTGTTGGACTGTTCAAAGTGCTGCAGCTGTATCAGAGCTGTATTATATTACTGCTAATGCAAACTGAACATTTCCTTGTGTTGCTAGATCATAGCAACTGGCAAAACACAGGGTGGAGGCTGTGCAGCCGACACAGGAAGCAAAGTATTTCTCACTGAAGTTAGCACTGACAACAGCCAATTAGCAAAAATGCATCTACATATAGAAAAGGTATATTGTTGTGTTGAGTGTCTGTATTTTCTACAAGAAAGAATGAGGCAGGTTGAAGCACTGGAATTAGGAAAAGTTGATTTTAGAAAATTAGAACAAGTTGGTTGCATCTGATTCCTAAAAATTTACCGAAATGTTTTAAAAGCTGATTACTAGGGCTGCAACTAACGATTATTTTCATTATCAACTAATCTGCCGACACTTATATACAATTAATCGACTAATCGTTATGTCTATCAAATGTCAAGAAATTGTGAAAAATGCTCATCACAATTTTCTAGAGCCCAAAGTGATGTCTTCAAATTGCTTCTTTGGTCCAACCAACAGTTCAAACCCCGAAGACTCTTCATTTGCTATCATAAATGACAAAGAATGGCAGCAATTCCTCAATTTAAGAAGATGAAACCATCAAATTAGTTGTTGATTAATTTTCTTTCGATCAACTAATCGAATAATTGGCCGATCTTTGCCGCTCTACTGATTACATGTTTTGAATGAATGAAAAATAATCTCCAGAATATGCAAAGTAACCAGTGTCTACAACTGTAAGACAAACACACTGGAGTAAAAAGCACACATGTCCCCTCTAAAATGTAATGGAGTACAAGTTTAAAGTAGCGTAACATGGAAATACAAGTAAAAAAGAACCTTAAACTGTAATAAGCTCAGTACTTGTGTAAATGTTCTTCATTATATTCCACCACTGAGAGGAACAAAGTATTGAATCAGCAATCAGATTAAATCTAGTAGGTGAAAGTGCTGGTCTAAGACCTGCAGCACGGCAAATATGCTCACTTGTTATAATAAGCTCTCTCCGTGCTGAGGTGTCAATGAGCAAGACTAGAGCTCAGAGTAGATATCTAGCTGACATCTGACCTCCCAGCAGCAGAGAAAACAATGAAAAAGGGATATTCATGTCTGGTCTATTCAACCTTGCATGTCCAAACTGTACATTGTCCTGTCAGCACCAATATAGCACTGAGAAGGCAGCAGTGACTGGGCATAAACAATAAATGTGACCTCCTGTTCAGCCAGCACTTTTCACAAACCTCTTCATCTTCCAGAGGGAGTCAGACACTAAAAACATCCTGAGTAGAGTTCTAGCTTTCACTGTTTTTCCACAGAGTCTTGTAAAGTCAGTGTGAACGAGAACTGCCATCTTAGCAATAACCAGCAGGGGCAGACACATTCAAGTGTGGTCACTGAACTCTTTCAGGGAGAAAGCTCTCTTATCCTTTCAGCTGTTGGTGTATGTGTTAACGTGGCAAGCCACAGTTTTGTCACACTGGCAGACAGGCTAAATATAGACACAGTAACAACGCAGACGAAGTTATCTGAAGTGACAAAGATGTGAACATATGCATGAAACAAAAGGCTCATGTATGCTATTCATACTATGTCTCATTTGTATAATTCATAAGAGGGTATATATTTCTATTGTAGTGCCTTCTAAGAGCTCTTAGTATCACTTAAAGCATTATGCACAGATGAGCTCTAAGAAAGTCTGTGGGTCAACTGAGGTAACACTGTTTTTGTGTGGTTGGTGATTCGTATTCAAGACCCCTTTCTGTTCCTTGGCCTGAATCCCGTCCCAGAGATGACATCACACAGAGATGGGTAGATAGTGACTGTAACAGAGATGGTGAGTACATACCGAGTCCACGGTGCAGTCTGTCCCAGACAGGTCCAAATGGACCAGGCAGTTAGGCTGGGCCAGGAACAGGTACAGGTTCTGTATGGGAAGAACGACTCTTTCAGAGAATGATATTGGCACATAATATACATACTAAAATATACAGTGCTTATAAAAAGTCTCCCCTTTGGAGATTTTCATGTTTTATTGTTTTCAATGTGGCACTTTTGACACTGTTCAGGAAAATACCAAATAATGCCGAAGTGAAATGAATGAATTTGTAAATAATTTACAAATATGAAAAAAAAAAAGTATTCACTCTATCTAAATCTTCACTGGTTCATCCAATGGGGTTTTAGAAGTCACGTAAGTAAATGTAGTTAAATGGAGCTCTCCAGTGAGGAGTCAAGGAGTTTTAATTGAATGTAGTATAACTACACCTGTCTCTGGAAGATGCAACTTTTGGTGGTGCTTCACCTGTCGCAACTTTATGGGAGAAGGGCAAAGAGAAAGCCAGTGTGACAAAAAAAATTCGCATCTCAGCTACAGATTGCCAGAAGGCACATGGGAGAGACTCTGAAGTCAGCTTGCCTGATGAGACTAAAAATTGAGATTTTTATCCATCATAAACATACTGCAGCATCCCTAGCGTGAAGTGGATGGTGGCAGCGTCATACTGTGGGGATACTTCTCTGCAGTAAGCCCCAGAAGGGGAAAATAAATGTAGAAAAATGCAGACATATTCTGGATGAAAACAGGATGCACTCTGCAAAAGACCTGCTACTTGGTAATATTGTGTAATATTGCATAATATTTGTTTTCCAGCAAAACAATGCACCCAAGCATTAAGCCTGTAGTGGAGTCCACATCTCGATACCTGACAGAGCATAAGCAGTTTTGCAAAGAAGAATACACTTTTTATTTATTTATTTCTATTTGTAATTCATTTAGATCACTTTGTAGCAATATGTTCTCACTGTCGGATTAAAGGGTCTTTTTCGCTTGCCACATTTAATTCCTCTTGATTAAATTTGTCAAACAACAATCAGGTTTCCATCCAAATGTTGCACAAATTTTAGCTGAATGTCAGGACAGTCAGCAAAACAAAATGTGAATTAATGTTCATTTCAATCCACTACCCTTATGCAAATATTAGGAGTCGACATTAAAAGTTACTGGTGCAAATTCTCCAGTTGAACACTTTTCATAGGCACTTTATAAAAGACTGTCATTTGTATGGGTGTCCCTCACTGTGGCATCCTCTCCAGACAGAACCCCAGGGTTTTTGCTGAGGTCCAGATGCAGCAGAGAATTGGAGTAGTCGTCACTTGAACATAACGCCTGGGACAGAGAAACCACACCTAATTTGGGGAGAGGGGAATACATGGAGGATACGGGATAAGGAGTTTGAAAAACAAGTCATACATATCCTTCAGTCATTTAC
>JAPMOB010096261.1:0-20700 GCA_029875015.1 Lepomis gibbosus
ATATATAGTACAGTATTGAACCTCTGTCCTCAATGTGTGTTCCTTCCTACACTCAATGAATGTTCACTTATACTCATTCCCTCTTCACAGGAAAATTACACAACTAGGATTACCACACAGACAGTATCTCATTACATTCCTTATTCTGCCAGGGATTCAAAGGCTTTGCATAGGAGTGTTCACAAGGTGTTGTACAGTCAAAGTCATCTTGGTATAAGATTTCCTTTTAATCACAGGAGTGTGTTTTTTATATTTGGTAATATTTGCTGTCAACACACACAGCTGAATCTAATTTTCTCAGACCCTTTACATAAGCCCCTGCGATGGATTGGCAACCTGTCCAGGGTGTACCCCGCATTTTGCCCAATGTCAGCTGGGACTGGCTCCAGCCGCCGGTGACCCTGTACGCAGGTAAGCGGTTGATGATGGATGGATAGATGGATTACATAAGTCATTTAAATACCAAAGCCTTACTGTTACAGAAGCCCATTGCTACAGCTACATGATCCCTCAACTTCAGGATACAGTTGCGCCAGCTATTGGTAGGTAGGTGAGCTAATGATGATACTCATTAGGGATACTAATGATGTCACTCCAGTGTTCCTACTGTCTCTCAAATCAGGCCTAACATCTAGAGAAGTCACATTATCGATATGCAAATGCTAAATGATTTACTAAAATTGCTAGATAGATGGTCCATGCAATACTGGGCAGATCAACAGCTGTGAAAACAGATCCCAGATGCTTCTTTGGCAGCACAAAGTAATAAAAGCTGTAGATGAAGTGTTCTGAATTACTGTGTATACATGTGTTCCCATATTTATTCATCTGATGCACTTCAACTGTGAAGTAATATCATCCAAGTATGTTATCAGCCTGCTTTAAAAAAATTTGACTGATTTTTTATTTTACATAGGTGGGGTGGGGGTGTGGGTGTGGGGGGTGGACATGACGTCCAGCCATGTGTATGGGGCAGTCAGTGGTATGACTTCAATCAGTGCACAGAAAGTTTAGGAAATTTTAACTTTTGGGGCAAGCCACTATCCACCACATACTGAAGTGCAAGACTCTAGCCAGTCAACAAACCTCCTTTCAACAAGATCACAAATCATAGATTCGCCTCAAAGAGCTTAGCACTCTGTACCACTACAGATGCTATTAGCATGACTGGTTTTGGAAAGGACACTGCACATACTGTAGTCTCTGGTTACTTGACAGCTGCTTCCACAGCAAGCAGTCACTGTACGAAAATGATTTCTGCCACCATCAGGTCTGCATGGCTCAGAAACAGCACTACTTGCATCTCATGCAGCATATTGGAGATCACAAGTACCCATTTTATACTCCATATGCCAATTTCTTTACAGTCAGTGGATGGTGTAATACATATATAACCTAAACACAGTCATACTTTTATTGCTGCCATCCATACTCGCTCAGGATTAGCGTGTTTTAGCTCAGGCATGTTACAGCCCACACAATGGGACCAGTGTTGACGGAAACACAGAGAAAGCCCTACTCTTTCCCTTCCATGCGTTTTCACAAGGATCATCGATGTCTGACTAATAGTGCTGTGTGTTCAGGTTTAAACCACGGTGGCTGCTGTATCAGTCACTGCTGTTAAAAGCACGGACATGATTATAAGCAAAATTATAACGGTGATAGGTCATTATTTTGCCAGTTGACGTTTTGCTGGTCTTTGGCGGTATAAGAGCTAACTTTAATGACTGGACATAACGTTATCTACATGAAGGTAAGCTTGCATCGGAATGGCGTGGCTAAGGTTAATCAATTCTTGGTGTGGTTAACTTATTGCTTATCTGGCAGGGCGGCAGATAACTGGGCGTGGGCTCGCTAGCTAGCAGCTTTTACGGCTAACCTTAGCTCCGGGTGACATAGCGTTCCGCACGTTATCCCAGGGCAGTCTACAGTCTAACGTTAAATTAACTATAAATAATAATGTTAAACACTGCTGAGTCAATTAAGAAACATTCGCACACACCTTAAAAACCCTGTGTGACATTATATAATGACTCACAGGCTAAACTAGTTTAAAAAACAAACATCTGACTGGTAACGTTACTAAACTCCAAATATGATTGCATCAATGCAAGTTTTGCTATTTAACGTAACGTTAACACTTAGTAAACGGCTACCAGTTACGATAAGGGTTTTAAAAAGAAGAGCATCCACTCACCCGCAATCCACTCAGCCCCAGGAGCAGCGCTAGCTTTGTTCTTCAGTTATGTTATTTCTTCACACACTCGTGTGCTTGCAGGCTTTTAAAAAGGTGAGAAATCGGCCCAGACTGGAAGCGAAGACTGTCCTGGCGACCAAAAAGAAACGCCTTATCTTATCACCAACAAATCTCTGCTGCAGCTGCACGGCGACCTCATCACAGAGCCTCCAATCGACTGTGACGTTAACGGTTGTGGTAACCGGGAGCCTCGCTGGGTGTGTAAGTTGGGGGACAGAGGGCAAAAAACGGCGACAAATAAAGAAGGTAGCTAACAGTGGTGGAAGACGGTTGGGATAGGGAGGGGGTGCCTCGAGGGGCTTTCGCGTTGTGATTTCCCCCTCCCAGAAAAAACGTCGTTAGCAACGGGATTCGTGGTTGGCAATCTGCACGTTTCGCACGTAAACGTTTCCTAGCCCACTACCACCAGTAAGTTAGCTAGATCCCACCTCCTCCTTATAGGCTCAGCACACATAGACCGATGCGGGTAATGCCGCTGGAGGTTTTGAGGACAGCGTGTACGAGGGGAGTGATGCTGGCCTGTGTGTGTGTGTGAGAGAGAGAGAGAGGGAGAGGGAGGGAGGGGATGCTGGACATGGTCACGTAGCTGATTGTAAGTGATCCTTAAAAATAATGGTTCCAGTTAGAACCATTATTGGTTCTTTAATGGAGATGCTGTATTCCTGATTCAACTACAAAAACAATGCAAACACATTGCGCTTGATCTGCAAAGGACCATAATTTAAAATGCTAAACAGGCTATAAGCTATCTGATGAAGCTACAGTTTTGTCGTTTTATAATTCCTGAATATACCCTATGTCTTATTTAGAATAGGCAGTAGTAGTTGAAGAAGGTATTATCTACAACATGTAGGCTACCTAAAGTATCAGGAGCACTCATGCAGAGTGGTCTATTTTATATTATTATTAATAATAGTATTATATTATTTTATAATTCATGTGTATGCATAATGTTATTCGTTGTATCTAGTTGAGGTGGAGCTTTTAACTGTTTTATATGCTGGTTGGTCTATAACTGATATCATATTGTATTGAACATGGGTTTTGCTTGCAACAATCTGCAAAGTAACTACAGCTGTCATAAATAAATGCAGGCACTGAAAATAGAAGCACTCAATTAAAGTACCTCATACTACAGTACAGTATTGAGTAAATGTACTTAGTTACTTCCCATTTACTGAGAAAAAAGGGTTAGCAAATACAACACACTTTAATGGTATATAAGTGGTTACAAATGACTTAATTAATGGTTAATAAATAATTTTTCAATGTTTTATAGGTCACTGAGTCCATAATAAACACAACTTGTGGGTTGCCAGGTTGTGAAATATTATTCGTGGTTGGTGTCTATCCTTCTCCAGCATGATGCTTTGTCTTTTTAAATAGCCTTACTAGGTAGACTTCTTCAGTGAACAGTGGGAAATATTTATTTATTAACAACTTACCAACATTTACAAGCTTGCAGGCTTGATTGATATTTGCCTCTTAGAAAGCAAGAAACTAGTAACCCTTTGTAATGAGTTGACTTAGAAGAGAGTTCTAAACTATTATGAGAAAAGATTGACATGAGAAAGTAGCAACCTACAGTAGTTCTTATTAAAGGAAATGATTAGAAACCATTAATAAATCCATTAGTTACAAAGCATAAACCATTTGACGGGTACCTTACCTGAAAGTGAAAGTGGTACTAAAGTTGGTTGTGAGAAAAATCTATCTGAGTTTAAAACACTAACACGTGGTTCACAATCACACAAATCACAAGGCCTTTTAAACTCCAAACACAAAAGGATATAGGTTGATTTCTTCACCACAAGGAACCACAACTGGTTCTAAATTGAACCTTTATTTTTAAGGGTAGCTGGTGCAGAAGCAGCAAACAGTGATTATTCATGTCTGCAGCTTATGCTGTTGGTCTTTCTCAATGAAGAGGATGATGGTCATGCTATACCTCTTTTAGTAAGGGGTGGAGAAAACTGTGAACAAGAGTCACACATGGTGGTAATAACACAAAATTGCCTCATTAAATGTTTGTGGACATCAGAACTATTTTTAAGGCTATTTTTATCATGTGGTTTTGTCAATTACTGTAGAGGCAGTGCCAGTTTGTTCTAAAACATGTCATATGTGGGGATGGAACAAAGATAAACTATATTATAAAGATAAGCAATATATGGTCAAATGTAAAAATAATCTGATCTGACTTTCAGGTACTTTTTGGTAGGCAGTTCATTTGTGAATTCCCCACTAAGGAACCAAGGCAGACAGTTTGAAGCTGGACATCCTCCTGAATGAGGAATGTACAGTAACTTTAGAAACTGGGGAGAAATATCGATCTTGTCCCAATATCTTCAAGGTCAGGTAACTTAATGACTAAATATATCAAAATATTCTACATGTGTAAATTAAAAAAAATTAATATTTATAATAAAAGTTTTTCAGTTTTATAAGTAGCTAATTGTCACATGTTCAGAAATTGAGGAGCAGATGCACTATATTGTGGAATTTTCTCACATTACTCTCAGACCACAATCAGCTCTCAGAGGTGTATTACAATGCAAAGAAGCATATATCAGGCAACATTTTGCCCTTTTTTGCTGGTGAGGTATGAAAAAGTACCCAATTTGTTGCTAGATTAGACTCGTCCATTGAGTCCAAATTACTTTGAGCACCTAAACATAGATACTATGGTATAATCTAAGTTGCCCATGTAGACTCTTACATGTGCAGTATCACAGGTAATTAGATTACCACTAACAGGCAGGAAACTAAGAGATGCAAGCTCACCTCAGAATTTTCTCATGAGATGAGACTTAATTGCTCTAAATTATATTAGCACTATGTTGGAGGAACCCAAGTTATCTGGAGTGGCCATTCATGGGAAATTATGATGAATTTCTGTAGCGTAATAATCAGACTGAACTACAGAAGTCTGGAACCAGGCTAGAATTTCTATACTTCCTTCCTGATCAATTTCACTTGTCTTTTACACCCTCACTGTATCTCTCACATGAAACACCGGGGTTTCCACACATACTGGTAACCAAGCAGTTACTAAACCTCACTGCCAATTCCCAACACACACACACACATTTCAGCACTTCCTCCTAAGAAATATGAATACCGTATCCAGGAAGCCACACTTTGGCCACCCAGCCCGCTACTTCATTTCGTTTGAAACTAGTGGATGAACACGACCCTTCCCCGATGCACATCACTATGAGCGCATGTCAATGAGGTGCAAATGACAGGGCTGCATTGTGAGATGGCCACAGAGTGGGAGTGCCATGTGACACTCTTGAATGGGCTGCCGGGGGTTGTCCGGGGGGGAAGGATGGCATCATCCACAAAGGCCTATTGAAGGATTGCAGACTAGGTACAAGACTGGCACTGGTCCTCCTTCCCTTCCATGGGATGGCAGGAGGAGGCTGCTGCTTGGTACCGACTGAATGGAGGTATTATTTCACAAGAATTGGAGAGAGGAGGTTTATTACCACCATGTTACACTTCCTTCAGTCTGTCGATGGCCATTATGTCCACCTCTTCACACACTATACTGTCTTTTGTGATTTACCCTGCTGTTCTGTTCATACAGCCGTAGCTGTTGTGTTTTCAGCACAATCTAAACATAATAAAATGGCACAAAATGAGACTCATGGAAACATGATTACATACTTTTTTACTCTGGCCGGGTAACAACTGTCCTTTCTCAGACAAAAAACTAATTTAATTCAGTTACAAAAAGTATTGGTCAGAGGAATTAAAACTATACTTTCACATTTTCTGTTACCTTCCAACCCTAAAATAATAGTTGCTTAATCAGAACAACTAATGGCTAAATAACTAACAGCTTACAATAATTTTCCCTCACTGGGACCAAATATTTTCTATAAAGTTTAAAGAATAGTTTTGATAATAGTCACAGTTCTTTGAAGAACAATATTAGATTACCAAAAATACATGCTATCACGAAATGCAGTACAAAATAATGCACAGTATGACTATGAATGGTGCCCGACCGATGCTGGCTATTAAGTCCAGATGGGTCCAGAATTTTAAACTTTCACTTCTGCCAAAATTACAGTTAACACAAACTAATGTGTATCATGGAGATGATAAGTGGTCGGTCAGGTTTAATGACGAAATGATAATGATGAAAATTACACGAAAAACACCAGAGATTGAGGAATAGTGAAACAATTTTCAGGTTTTTGATATTATGGAAAGCAAATATCTTCTGCACAGCAGTTCACTATGTCTTGTCCAGAAGGTGCTGTTTGTAAAATGACAGCTTGTATACGGAAGATTACTCCTGTTTAAGCATAAGGAGTCTGTGATAAAATTGCACTAAAATATTTAAAGCAGAAAGACTGTGTTTACTATATTTTTCTACAGCACTATAGCACTATAACATTATAATCAAATAGACATTGCACAGTTAATACAAATCTATAGTGCAGATTAAACATCAATAATACTTTAGTTTGCGGTTTCTTACAGCCATACTTCACCTACCGGCCACTTTATTAGGTACACCTGTTTAATTGCTTGTTAATACAAATAGCTAATCAGCTAATCACATGACATCATCTCAACGCATTTAGGCATGTAGACTTTGTCAACACAACCGCTGTTCAAACCGAGCATCAGAATGGGGAAAAGGGGATTTAAGTGACTTAGAATGTGGCATGGTTGTTGGTGCCAGACAGGCTGGTCTGAGTATTTCAGAATCTGCTGATCTACTGGGATTTTTGCGCACAACCATCTCTAGGGCTTACAGAGAATGGTCCGAAAAAGACAAAATATCCAGTGAGCGGCAGTTGTGTGGACGAAAATGTCTTGTTGATGTTAGATATCAGAGGAGAACGGGCAGACTAGTTCGGGATGACAGAAAGGCAACAGCAACTCAAATAACCACTTGTTACAATCAAGGTATGCAGAATACCATCTCTGAATGCACAACATGTTGAACCTTGAAGCAGATGGGCTACAGCAGCAGAAGGCCACACCAGATGCCACTCCTGTCAGCTAAGATCAGGAAACTGAGGCTACAATTCGCACAGGTTCACCAAAACTGGATATTATAAAATTGGAAAAATGTTGACTGGTCAGATGAGTCTCGATTTCAGCGGTGACATTCAGATGGTAGAGTCAGAATTTGGGGTAAACAACATGAAAGCATGGATCCATCCAGCCTTGTAACAACAGTTCAGGCTGGTGGTGGTGCTGTAATGGGGCATAGTTTCTTGGCACACTTTGGGCCACTAGTACCATATGAGCATCATTTAACACGACACCCTACCTGAGTATTGCTGCTGACCATGTCCACTCCTTCATGACCACAGTGTACTAATCCTCTGATGTCTACTTGCAGGACAATGCACCATGTTAGAAAGCTCAAATCATTTCAAACTGGTTTCTTGAACATGACAATAAGTTCACTTTACTCCAGTGGCCTCCAATGGTCACCAAATCAGGAGATGTGCATCATGGATGTGCAGCCAACAAATCTGCAGCAACTGCGCGATGCTATCATGTCAATATGGACCAAAGTCTCTGAGGAATGTTTCCACCTTGTTGAAAGTATGCCATGTTGAGTGTATATAGACACACGTATAGATAGACACACATAATATAAACAGTGACATCCTCTTGTTTTTCAGATTGTATGTTTAACTAAGCTGTTGGCTTCACCGAATAAACAGTAAAACATAAAATTGTTCACTGTGTTCCAGTTCAGATGTTAGGAATATTCCACAGACCTACTGTGCTGTATGTCCACAGTGCTTGTGGACTGTTCAGGAGACAGACACATGAAGTGAAATGTGCAATGTTAGACTGGTGCATTTGTACAAAGACACATCATTGCACTAATATCAATATGCTACCCTCTAGTGGTAATCATCAAGCATTACATGTTCAGATAATTTGCTTTAAGTCTTATGTATACAACATACACAATATAGTCAGTTGATTTGATACAAGTAAGGCCTGATTAATAGGCAGGATTGAAATAAGGCCTAATTAGGTGACTCTGTCGCAGTTGTGTGCTGGGAGGACTGTGTGATTTTTAAAAATTATGTTTTCGTGGTATATTTCCCACCATATGTCACTTAAAGAGCTGGAAAAAGCTATACTGTATAACACAGGCTGTTTCTGTGGATGTCATGGTTGATAAAGGAAATTGGAACAATTTGATTTCTTTGCGTCTGAATTTGTTGGTTAATGTCTATAATGGTATAATGGTATGTGCTGTTTTGGGATCTCTTTTTATACATGCACACTGCTTTGTTTGCCAATAAGTAATTAATCACAAAAAAGATTTATATAAAAGCTACATTTTTGTTTTCTGCATGCCAAATAATTTCATGTACTGTAATGTATTTCTTATATTGTTGTCTTCCCTAAATCAGTTCCATATGTTTTGTTATACTGTTTGTATGTTTGTTGTGTATTTGTATAATTTTCTATTTAATAAAAGTAGACTGTAGAAGAAGATTATTGATTTTTTTTTTTGATTGTCTGTTCAATTTAAATGTGGCCCATATCAGAGGCCTTTAAAGGGTTCTGGCCCATATCAGACATCAGAAGAGAATAATACATCACACACAGGATGTTGTCCTACGGAAGTAAACCAGCGAGGTCAGCGTCTACGGTTTTATTTTAAGTGGATTTCAGGTTGAAGAATTTATGACCACATGATAATGAGGAAGAGAGCAATTTTTAAATTATGTTTTTTTGTGAAGCAAGTCATTTCCTTCTTTATTCTGTCCAGATTTTAAATAATCTGTCCTGTACCTGATTTGGACCACATATGTAAATGACCCAAATCCAAACTAGAAAAGATCAGATTCCACGTGCCTCAGGCTGTTCACACTGTTAAAAATAAGATCTGAGTCACAGATGAGCAAAAAATCTGATTTAGGTCACTTTCGCCTGCAATCTGAACTTTTTGTCCTGCTTTGGCAAAGTAGTCAAGGTGGACTATAGAGGGCAGAGTGGTACTTTTTTAGGCTGCTGTGGTGTTTCCTGAAAGTGAGATCTACTCTAGAGAATTTACATTATTACAGATGTCAGGATTATGTTCAACAAGTTAATAGTTGTTTGACACTAAAATGATATGCTAATTTCACTGGGTATGTAGCAAATAAATAAAATATAGGTTTAATATCTATTAAATATTATTTCCTTTTCAGGTGATATTTTCTTTTACATTACCCTATACAGATATAGTGATGAATTGAGGTTGAATTTCCTGACATACATTGTGTATCACTGAATTGCCTGTGTTGTGATAACAGAGCATTACGCTAGTTCAGGCAAAGTACTGTCATGTTTACATCACCTGTATCGGTTATCAGCTTTTTCATTCCTGCTTTACCATCAGTGACATCTAGTGACAACAAATTAATTCTGTTGAGCCAACAGCCATTTCTGACTATCCTAGCAAGGATAACTGAGCAGAGGGCAGTGAAAAAGTATGATAAAATCAGAAGTGAGTTTATTGAGCGTTTTTTCAAATGTATTACAGTGACACAAATCTACACACAGCACATGTCATCAATTGCTTTAGCTGTATTTTCTTATTTTATTTGAGTTTTAAAGATATATCAAGCCACTGTTTCTTATCATTTTAACAACAATGTTGTATTTATTAATGAACTTTAACACATTCAACATTCAGTCAACAGTCAACATTCTTTCCACTACAGTTCAACTGCTGCAGCTGTAGTTACAGATCAGCCACAGTTTGTTCAATGTTTACAAACCTGCCAGCTTGGACTGGAAATTAAAGGAACATCCTCCACACATGTGAGAGAGTCAGAATCTCCTGCAGTCTGTCTGACATTTAGAATCAGCAAGGTTGTGCGGCCGCTGTGTATGTTTTGTAACAGGAGAGGTCCACATAACTCCTCCAGCTCTCCCACTGAGACACACATAACAGAGTCCCCTGTGACGAGGTGGCGTATCCAGTGACAAACATAGGCGAGATGGAAGCAAGAGTGTGTTTGCTGACCTCACATAGAGCAAAGCATGGAGGAGTGTTGCCAAAAGCAATGCACAACTGAAACTAACTAGTTATGTGTTTGCTAAAAGGATAATTCTTTGCAAAACAACTCTACAATTATTTTAGGAGCCACACTCCTGTCTTTGCAATTTGTGAAGGACAGTTTATTAAAATTCCTTTTTCTGCATAATGGGATTCCTCTAGAAACATTTGTCATTTGTAATCTTTCCAAACATATTAGTTTTCAAAAGGTCACCTCAGACTTAAAGCCTAAATCAATATTTTTATGTTACAATTAGATCCGATGACCATGTGTACAATAAGGGAATGCTTGATGAATCCAAACAGAATTACTCGACTGCAGTTCCCATCAGCTCTTCAGAGCATTTTAAAACCGTTCAGCTTATTGTTTTGGTTTGCTCTCATCAGTCAGCTGTTTTCAACGAAAAAAACTCTGGTAAACCCCCCTGTACTACCTGCCCAGCAGCAAACGGCACCCACACACACAGTTAGCGACTAGCTGCACATAGTGGAGCATTTAGCTGCTAAAGAGACAGATATTGTTTTGAGTTGGTGGAGACCCAAACACAGCTAAAATAGATATTAATACATTAATAAATATTGGCCTTACATTCATCAGATGTCTGGCAACACGACTCCAAACAAATCTGGATGAATGTATATGGTGGATGAGTATATAAGCAACTGTTAACTAACATGTTTGCCATATCAACTTTATAAGGTGATAACAAGTCATTGTTGGGCTGGCAGCTTGTTTTGCTTCCCCCAGGGCAAAAATGAGATAAGTACATTTTACTGGCCTCTGCTCTGCAACATCCTGTCTGTGTAAATATTGTTACTAAAAGTTCAGAAGTGTGGTGGTTCTTTTTTAGGCCACAATGGAGTCTCCTGAAAGTGAGATCTACTCAAGAGAATTTACTGTATTACAGATGTCATGATTATGTTATAGTAAGTTCATAGTTGTTGACACTAAAAGGATATGTTAATTTTACTGGTTATGTAGCATATAAACAAAGTATAGGTTTAATTTCTATAAAATTTCCTTTTCAGGTAAAATTTTCCTTTACATTACCCCATAGATATAGTGATGAACTGGGGTTGAATTTCCTGTCATACATTGTGTCATACATCCTGCTTTGCCAAATCTATTGTCTGTGTAAATACTGTCCCTAAACGTTCAGAGGTGTTGTCTCTCATCCCTTTCCCGGACTTCTAAAATTACCTCCGCATGAGCACTGGTCCGGTCAGTGGGTTATCTCTCACCTCCCTCTCACCTTCCTGTCCTCACTGTCAGACCACCGGATGAGACACAGCAAGGATAGTCTGAACAATAACATAATTACCATATGTCGTGTTTTTGTTCTTCAGGCAGGGATAAGGCAGATAAGGCAGGGAGCTATATATATTAAACCGCCCCTCCCTCTTCAGTTCTATCTTTGTCTGCTTCATGACTCCTAAAATCTCGACATTTGTCTTGCTGCCTCTTTTTCCTTCGCTGTATCTGTTTGGTCCTAACTTGTCACACTTTCCTCAGTTAGTTGAGGAAATGAATTAGTGAATAAGACTGAAAGGAAGATATGATAGAGTTTGTGGCCACATGCTCCCTAGGCAGACTTAAATCAGAGCAAACATCAGACATACAAGAGACCACAGTGTACAGATAAATTTCCGTCTATAAAACAAAGGAGAAGATTTCTCACATTGTTGTTTTTTTAATATCCTGTATTTGAAAATGAATTACAGGATTTTTTTTTTACTTACTCCCTTTAAGACTCCTTTCTGGAGTCATGCCGTTACCATGATGTTGCAGGTCAACAAGTGGAGACCCCAGGAAGTCAGTGCACCCAGCCAAGAAAGAGCCTGGCACAAAACCTGTCCCCCTGTAAAACAACATGTCATTTTGACACTTTGATTTTTGTATGGATTAAACCAACACAATATAATGTGTTAATTAGGGAGCAGAGTCAGGCTAGCCAGTGGTTGTGCTAAGCTAAGCTAAGCTAACTGACCACTATGTTTACTGTACAGAGATGATGATTGTGGCATGAATTTTCTGATCTAACTCTCAACAATAAAGTGAAGGAGTATCTTCCTTTAAAGCTTGCCTTAATTTTTCTCTATTTAATAAATACGTGTTTTTATTTTACCTGAAGACAAACCAAAAATTCAAGCCTATAGCAGTTTCAAGGTGATCAGAAGCTTTTTGTTAATTTGGTTGAATCACATGAAACCTTTATGTAGAAGTGCAATTGCAGAAAGCACACCTCAGTCAATGCCATAAAAGTTAGAAACAACAAACATTATGCTCATAGCTGTAAGTTAACATTTTGTTGACTGGGATAAAAATGCAAAAGGGTTGTATTGGTTCCTCCATCAAACCAGACAACATTTTCAAGAATGTAGGAGGAGGAATGCAGTTTCGTTGATTCAGATAGAGAAGTGGGAATGGACCACAGAATTAAATATGCTGAGCAACACAAACATCCAGACAAACAGATAGCCAAACAAATTTGTCACAGACATTGTGAGCAAGTTTGAGTCATGGCAAAGTATTAGATTGTAAAAATACAAAATAGCATGACAAGTGCAAAAAAGTATCACAGAGAGGAAAGTTGCTGATACTTGTAAGTTTAATGTTAAATGAGGATTAACCATAGTTAAACAAGGTCACATTGAGCTGCATGGTTTATTGCTGCTGCAATGACTTCACAATTTTGTCATCAATACATTTCTATGTTTTCTTTTTTAGTTCTGTTTTCAACTACATAAAAAACAGGACAAAGGAACTTGAGAAATGTCTTCTGTTTATACACATTTACTCATCCTTAAAGCAACATTATACAATCATTTGTATAATTTGAGATTTGGCACTTGCAGTTTAAAGATTGAGTGTGTAGGTTTTAGTGGCATCTAGTGGTGAGAGTTGCATATTGTAACCATCAGCTCATGGTGTATTCACGTGCTACTTGGATGATGCCATTTCCAGAGTTGTGAAGTCGTTCTTCGGACTTCAGTGTGTTTTCATGTGCTCTTAGGTCGGAATGTGGTATCAACATGGACACAACTACAAAGATGTGTTGGATTAGCATTATAAGAGCATATAAAAAACACGGAGACATTTAGTTCACTCTACATGGACAGCAACTAACTAACTAACCGTTATAATCATACTACAAATTACATGTTTGCAATACATGTATATGCAATACATGATTTTGCACAAATCAACATTCTCTATCCTTCTTTATGTCCCATGTAAATGTTATTCCTCTTTTTAGCAATAAAGATTTAAGGAGTAAAAAAGATTCTGATTATTCCGAAACCATGAGAATGCATGGTTTTTTCGTTTTTGCTACTGTAGAAACATCATTACGCCGCAACATGGCAACGTCCATGTAAAGGGACCCGCAATGTATGTACATAGAAATGGCTCATTCGAAGGTAATAAAAACATAACAGTTAAAACTGAAAACTTTGCTAATACTCTTGTCCAGTCTCTTGCTTCAATAACCATCTTCTTTGGTCTCTTTGCAGCCTCTGCCATGATATCCATACTGAGAATACAGAGCTAACTAGCTTGCTGAAGTATCTTGTTGGTATGTGACATGGTGCCATAGGAATTCCTTTGCTACATAGGGTAATACCAGGTGCTCCAGGCCCCTACAGAGACACCCTATTACGAGTCAGTGTACCATTGAAATGATTTTAAAATTGTTATTTTAGGATAAAATTACTACATAATTGTTGCACCATTTGCACTTATCTTTTGATACAGAATGAAAGGTTGATAAATTAACGCTCTCAGTTTAATTAGAGAGAGAGAGAAGAGCACTGGGACATCCTGTTTTTTTCTTTTGAAATGAAAACATGAAATTATAATGACTCATTTATTTTCTACACTGCTCAGCCACCCCTCTAAAGGTATCACTGTGTTACTTACGCCAGGTCCTTTCACTAAAATTACAGAGGAGATTTATGTGGGTGCTGTATGTACTCTTATAATCCCCTAGTTTGTAAGCCTCGTTAAATACTTTGAGAAGGTGCAGTAATGTCAAGATAGAACATCAAGTTAGTGTGGCCAAAATATTTCTTCATACAGGTAATATTGTTCCTGTCAATGTTTGAATTTGCAAACTGGTATAGTGGGAAAGTCTTATTGGAGCACTAAACAATAACAGTCACCTGCACTCGTTCTCTTTTCTCATTTCTCATTTTCAATAACGCCATGTTTATTAATAAAAACACACAACAGCTTCAATAATTTTAATCGCACCATTAATTCCAAATATATAGAGCTTATTCTGAGTAAAAATGTTGCACAGTAGCAGCACAATTAATTCAGTTGTGTACTAATAACCACAAGTCGACAGTGACAATGTTTTTGCCTTTTTTACAAAAAAACAGAATATAAAGTTGGGAGAAGAAAGTTTTATATTACTGTATAAGCTGCTTTGTCCTTTGGGTCATTCTGAGAAAGACAGCTTACTAGTTAACATGTGAGACTGAGAGAGACTTTAGACTGGAGGGAGTGCAGGAGGAGGAGGGCAGCATCAGTTTCAGCGAGGAGGGAAGGAAACACTTGCCAAAACACTTTGTGACAGGGCTCCTTGTTACACTATAACAACAGAAAAGTGAGACCTCTGGCCAAGACCTGTTGCGCAACCGGTGGTGTGATAGTGCACACAAAAGGGAGGAAAAGGGCAGTAGAGATGAAGGAGAGGAAAATTATGTACAAATAATATAATTAATATAAATAATTAGCAGCTACATTTTATGTATACATAACAACAACATTTTATGTGTAATGTGAAAACAGTGTGACAGTGTAAAGGGGGTTGCTTGGGGTGAATTATCCCCTTGAATCTGCTTTACCACAGCTTCAAATTTACTATTTTGGTTCACTCTCACAACTCTGATAACATTATTTTCTGACACATCAGGCAGCTGTTTCATCTTAAAAAAACCCAACTGAACACTACCTGCTTAGCACCAAATGGTAGACAGACACAGTTAGCAACTTGCTAGTGAACATGGTGGAGCATTCAGCAGCTAAACAGCCAGATATTTCCCTCAGGAGCTGGTTGAGACCAAAACAGAGCTAAAATGTTGTGAATATTGGCCTTACATTTGCCAGTTGTAATAAAATGATAATTTATTAATAAGTTCAAACTGCTGGATGTGTAAATAAGCAACTGTTGGCTAAAAGGTTTGCCTTTATCAGTTTAAAAGGTGAAATGTCTATGTTGTGTTCACACTTTGTTCTCACTGCCCCTAGTGGCCAAAAAAAAAAGTTTTTGCAGGTTTAACTGTTTTGTTTCTGGGGTTACAGTTTACGAAAAAAAAGCCCTATTCATAACCAGCACATCCTCTGTGTAAGCCTACAGTATCCCCACTGTGTGGAAGCTGGTCCTGGATGCTATCAGGATTTAGGCAAACGATATCAGCTATGTCACTGTATCCTGTTTGAGCAACCCTAGCAAACATTAACTGTGATATTGTTATGTTTAATGAACACATCAGTTAGTCCTGGTCGTCATACAAGTTAACTGGGATCATAAAAAATGCAGCCGGAGACTGAACCAACTCATGACATTAATATTAGCCTACTTGGCTAGCTATAGCTACAGCTGATATGGGGCAGGACTAAGCAATGCAATTAGACTTAAAATGATGACCTCAATATTTCTAAAATCCTGCAGCTGACTCCCTGAAGCTATGTAGTGGATGTTCTTTCCCTCTCTTAGAGGACTTTGAAGTGTGACCAAAGTAGGCCTACATTACACTATAACACAAAAATCTGCCATTAATGAGTGCACTTTGATTGGTTCTTTGCACCCCTTCACTGCTTCATGGTGGAGTTGGAGGTAATGAGTCATTCCGTAGTATTCATGCAGGTTGCTGGTTGCTGGGGAATGGCTCAGGATCATGAAAGGCAGTTGTAGCTAGCTGACTGACTCCCCTCTTCTCTGAGTTCCTGTGCATGCTTCAACCATCGCAATCAATGAAAAGCCACTTTCTTTCCGCCTCTCTGGTGTGTGGCTGTGCAGGAGAGCGAAAGGGAGGTGGGAAAACCATGGACAATACAGTAACCCAGCGCTGGCCAGACTCACAATGTGAGGTCTCTGTGCCCTGGTGGACCAACAAACAGAGAGGCCTTTCTCATGATCTGCTTCACCAATGCTATGCCAGCATTCCTCTGCACTTTAATTATGCAGAAAACACATGTATATTCACGTGCTAATCACATCATCTTGCCTGGGTCACCCTGTAAAGTAATTTTGAAATTGAAGGGAACATGTGACCTAAGTGGACCAATACATAGAAAAGACGCACTGTCATTTGATTGCATAATCCTGTCAATAAAAGACTATGGCTGATTATTAAATCAGTGTTAACCTATCTTGTAGGGACCCGCAGGGTGTCCTGCTGTGTCCTTACGATTTTAGCTCAATAAGCACAGTATGGCTCCATCCCCTGTCAAAACAATAATCCTATTAATACAAATATTCTATTTATATCAGGCAAGTGTCCATTATACTAATGATAATTTACACTGTCGTTATGAAATTTATATTCTGCACTATACTGTAACGTTGCAGTTTTTTCAGTTATATTCTATTTTAATTAATTATATTTCTTTTTGAAATACTTTTTTGTGTGTTTTTATTTTTGTCTCTTTTATATCTTGTTTTCATGTATTTTTATGTCATATGTAAAGCACTTTAAATTGCTTTGTTGCTGATAGGTACTAAAAATAAACTTGTTGGCTTGACTGACAAAGTGTAAAAGAAAGACTACACCGTGAAATACTCTATTGATATAAATATTAAAGTGTTTGTATTTTAAGTACAGAGTGTTCTTCCACGGAGTTGTGCACAGATTAATGAGGTCTTTGTACAAGATACCATAATTTCAGTACAATTAAGTTTCTCCATGAAGATAAACCTACTCACAAGTTTCCAAACAATTTCTTTGCTGAAAAAGCAAATCTAAACACTATCACGACCCAAACTATATTTGAATTCCACTGTGAAAGATAAATATTGTTTAAAATGAGTTAAACTTTGGATTCCACATCTGAAGTTTGAGTGCTAATATGAGAAGACGCTTAATTGAGAAGGTAAAATACTTTAAACTACCATCAATCAAGGTGGTGGAAAAGTCACAAGTGAGGATTTTCAATTTACAAGTTGGAGACTTGCACAAAATCAGTGATGCACTGATCAAAATAATTATCGCTCTGTCCATCAGAAGAATAGTTAATTTTCCAGCAGGACAATGATGTGAAATCGATTGTGTATTCAATTTATGCTGAGTCATTTGCAGGTGTCTTGCAGAGGTTGACATATATAATTCTGGTGGGAAATACTTCATCACTGTATTTTATTTTCATTTATCTCAAACTTTTGCTTAAAGCAGTTGCTTATTTACACATCCAGCAGTTATGGAGCAAATTATCTGACTTTATAGCTGCTAAATGCTCCAACATGTTCACCAGCTAGTGAACAAATGTCTGTCTGTGTTTTGGTGCTGGGCAGGTAGTGTTCAGTGGGTGTTTAATGTATTTTCTCTGACAACAGCCACCTGCTGTGGCTAAAACAACCACCCTAGAAGAGGGGTGAGAGTTGATCAAAACAGTAAAATTGTGGGCCAAACAGCTAAAACAATGAGCCGAAAGTCATGCTAAAGCTCTGTAAAAGCTGTGGGGAGCTGCAGAGTCAGGTGATCATTCTCTGCAGGTTCCTCTTTCACATTGTCACATTGTCTTCACATTGTCATTTGACACGTTGTTGTTACAAAAATATCAGTTATAGCCGCTTTAACTTTTAGGGTTTTTGCCTAAAACAGTCAAATTTGAAGATACTGAATATTGAGAAAGAACCCCGGGGACAAGCCCTCAGTGTCCTCAGTGGCTTTACTTGATGGCCAGTGCTATTCTACCTTTATCTGGTGTAAAAGCAGTAAGAATATGACATCTTCAAACACACAGATTTGGTCATAAAGCTACATCAGTAGGTGTAAAATAGTAATTTATTTTCATATTGCAACACTGTGTGTTACGGTTTTTGTACACATCTTTAGTTTTCCATAGAACTGTGAGTCATTTTCTGCTGATTATTCAAATGATTGTCTGACAAACTTCCTTCTTTTAACAAAGCAGACAGGAAGGGAGGCAACCTGCAAGATGATCTTTAGTGATTATTGGCCAACTCACACACAAATGCTGACATCTGAGAGGTGCACCGCTCCACTGAATCATCTACATGACTTTCTGTTGGTTTATGAGTTTGGACCTTTTTATACAGTCCATGGTTTGGACCTGTAGTCAAAACAGCAGGGGAAGGCATTTTGGAGATGTAAAAGGATCAACCCACCAAAACAAACAGTGACTGCTTCCTGGGGGATTTCCTGCTGTAATCCACCATCATCAATATAGAACTCTGTGTCTTGTCATTGAGAAGACACTATACACCTTATTTCTCTCCAAACACCATCTGAACAATTCTGGCTGTGTTGATGATTTATATATTGTTTATTTTAATAGTTTGTTTTTGTGTGGTTGCAGGATGGAGGTGGGGTGTGCTCTTTTCCTTGTTTATTATTTTGGCAACTTAATTGATGATGCATTTTAGGCACGCATATACAATATCATTTTATTCAATTGCGACTCACCGGGGGGGCTACTGGGCAGGCTTGGGCCCTTGTCTGCACCACTAGTGGCCTGACACTGTAATATATCCTTTTATTTAACAAGATGGTATTATGATTTTTAGCTTTTTACCTCTCTTTCATCAAGTTTTATATCTTTATTGTGTACCAGTTGTGTGCCACCCAAAAGGAAGTTCCCATATCCCACAGAAAACACTGCTGGGAACTGCCTGAAAACAGCTTGTTTGTAGTCCAGCCATTTCCCTTTCATCCCTGTGACAACACAGCAAAAATGTGCATCATAATGCTCACCAAGTAGCTAGTTCGACACGCCCTCAAAAACACAGGTAGAAAAACACTCGGCTGCGCCAGCACACACCTCTCCTCTCCCTTCCAAACACTAGCTACGCTGCAGGCAGTCAATGGACATAAAATTGTCACTGTGAGAGCTCACTTACAACTTTATGGATGAAAGATACTTTTGTTACAGATAAATAACTCATCACTCTGAAACTCTTGCTCCAGTTGGTAAGGAGAACATATCTAGCTGAAAGGAAGCAGCATTTGGCTTCTCAGGGCCCGCCCTACTCTACTTCTGATTAGCTAGTAGTCCTTGACTAGGAACCGTACATGTGCAACTTCCAATGAAGATCATGTAGAGGCAAGATACATCACTCCATAGCTAAAACGAAGCCTTTAACACACAGGGTGGAAAGATGAGCTGCAGCAATGTGCAGTATGACAAAAAATATGGTGTTTTTTGAAAATAAAACCATGTAAACCTGTTCTGGTACAACTCATTAATAATATTATGAAACTGAAAATGAGCATAATACCATCTCTTTAACTGTTACAGCATCATGGAGCATATTCATCAGTGGTGCGTATATTTACCTAAGAAGATAGGAACAATTTAGAGTTTATTGTAGCTACTTAATGTCAATGTTGCTGCTGGTGAAAGTGGAGCTGATTTGAATTACTTTAAACACTGCTCTGTGTAGCAGAGTATAGTATAATAATAGGTGATCATTTATTTGTCGATTATATGTTGTATTCTGAATCTCAGTCTGAAAAGTAACAGTTAATATTTAAGATTTTATAGATTTATATGACAATGATGCTGTTAAAAAACAGTGTATTTAAATTATAAAATACATAATTAAAAAAAAAAATTCAGTACAGTGGGTGTATCCAGCACACGGGATGTGTGTGTGTGTGTGTTTGTGTGTAGGCTATGTGTTACGTAGCTCTATGACAGCAGGCTTACTCAGTGGTGGGCTGGGCTTTGTCGTCAGCATAGCTCATATTTAATTAATGAGGAGGCAGCGGCTACGGAAAAAACTGGCTGCTTCTGGTTTCCAGGCATAAATACAAAGCGGAGCCGGTCTGAGGGAAAAACGGCACAAAGGAAAGCAGAGCACTCTGAGGTTTTAAAGCTGAAGACCAAGAGAGTCAGGTAACCAGCTGCCCTACTAAAACCATATGTAACAGTATTTCATAGCGGGACGGCGATGGTGAGTGTGGTGATTTAAATGTTAACCAGAAGAACGGTGCTGTATCAGATATTACTGCGTGCGAACAGCTTATTTACTGGAGTTGTCAGCGCTGTGAACGACCGTGGTACGTTATACTAAATGTCAGTGTTGATAAAATAGACAAACACTGGACAAAAACAACCCGTGTAACAACACCGCCGGCAGATCAGCTATTAGTTACATTGATGGATATTATAGGTCACTGTGTGTGTGTGTGTGTGTGTGTGTGTGTG